>CM050166.1:214286391-214551391 GCA_027410445.1 Discoglossus pictus | reverse complement strand
GCCTCTTGGTAGCCTCCCAGACCAGTTTTCTTCTCGTCTTTTCATCAATTTTGGAGGGAGCTCCAGTTCTTGGTAATGTCACTGTTGTGCCATATTTTCTCCACTTGATGATGACTGTCTTCTCTGTGTTCCATGGTATATCTAATGCCTTGGAAATCCTTCTATACCCTTCTCCTGACTGATACCTTTTAACAATGAGATCCCTCTGATGCTTTGGAAGCTCTCTGTGGACCATGGCTTTTGCTGTGGGATGCGACTAAGAACATTTTAGGAAAGACCAACTAGAGCAGCTGAACTTTATTTGGGGTTAATCAGAGGCACTTTAAATTATGGCAGGTGTATGCTGACTCCTATTTAACACGATTTGGAATGTGATTGCTTAATTCTGAACACAGCTACATCCCCAGTTATAAGAGGGTGTGCAGACTTATGCAACCACATTATTTTTATTTTTTATTTTTCTTCCCTCCACCTAAAAGATTTCAGTTTGTTTTTCAATTGAGTTGTACAGTTTATAGGTCACATTAAAGGTGGAAAAAGTTCTGAAATAATTTATCTTTGTCTCATTTTTTTACAGCACAGAAACCTGACATTTTAACAGGGGTGTGTAGACTTTTTATATCCACTGTATTTAGGATTTTAAATATTATTAATAAAAGTTATGTTTTAATTCCAATTTCAAAATGTGCTTCAGTTCAATGGGTGTAATGCACCAGGAATTAAATGTCCACTATATCTTTGGTATACCTCTAGGAAATAATCGTCCTAAATCTTGCTAATTACATACTGGGTGACTGCATGCATAGTTCTCACCTAAAATAAAAATTACTAGAAACAATCTGTGCATGTGCAGACCAATAGGAAGTAATTAAAACTATTTGCTATGATAACCTTCTAGCACAAACTCATGAAATGCTGACTAGCAAGTAATTATAAACTTTAGTATAAGTTTACTGTAAGAACATATATTTAAAATACAATTCAGTAAAGTATATGTTATCACCTATATTTTTAACCTTTCCATTTAATATATGTTGCATCTCTTTAAAGAGCCTCAATGGCCCAAATTATGATAGGATATTAAGGTACCGAGTAAAACATAAATCCTTGATATTAGAAGATATTAAAAAAAATGTAATATAGAAATAAAAAACAGATTTGAATTTACTGCATTTCATCTGTCCCTCAATGCCAGTATACCTTACCAGTACATGACACTCTGTATACATGTCAAAATATTCTCAGCATACAACAGTATTTTCAAAATAGAATAATAAAAATTCTCCTGTTTAAAAAAATGGCGCAATAAAGCACAATCTATTTTGGAAAGATCATTGAAATGTATTACTGTTGTGAATACCTGGGCCACTGTGTATATATATTGAATAGGATCATTTATATGTTCTCTTTTCAAGAGGAAATCAAAATATGTACTACCAAGGGTGTTGGACCCACAAAAAAATCTGGGGGGACAATGGACAAACAAATTATATATACATATATTGTATATATAGTAAATAAATAGTACATTTAAAAAACTTGTTCCATGCCCACAAAGGCTTCACTGTTGCAATCCATTACCATTTTAAACATGGCTTCCTTTAAGCATATACCTGCTGTATCACACATCTTTGAACAAAGCTAAGGTTGGATTATACACAAGCCAGGAATCACACTAACATACAGCTGTTTCAAGGTTACTGCCTCTCATCAGTGTGGGGCCGGTTCTTAGCTTTTGTAGAAGATTTTTTTTTAGGTGGTAGTTCACCACAGCAATCATTTCATTTATAGTGGGCAAAAGAGTTAAAAAAAACTTGTTTCCTGCTCAGAATTCCGATATACACTTATTGCACTGCATTCTGGGAACCTGGGCACGGACATGCAAATGTGCCAACATGCAAATGTGCCAACAACCCTTCAATCCAAATACCATTTCAAACATGGCTCATTTTAAGCATATGCCTGCTGTATTACACAGCTTTAAGGTGGACTATGCGTTATACATTCATATACACACCCATATGAAAATGGATTGTACCTTTTGAATTTACTAGATCACAATAACAAATAACAAATATATCTATAATACAGTAAAGAAAGTCCACTCATGATGTATTGTTTCTCTGAAATAGAGCATTTCAAAAAGCAACAATGCTATACAGCAGTGCTTTCTTATATTTCCCCTGCTGCTGCTACATTTGACTTCCAAAATAAAATTACTTCTAGTAGAATATCTTTGAATCCCACTTGTATAATGTATAGAATTCCCTTGGTATGTTTGAAATTGTCACCAAGTGTTTCACACTCAGCAAAGGATAGTAAAAATAGACATAGACAATAGACATATTTTTTAATTTTCATTCATATTTGGCGAATGCTGCATTGCCTAAAAGAGAGAATGTTTGCTAGGCAAAGTAGCACATTAAAATAGCAGTTTGGATAAGGAAAAACATTCTTGTAGGCATACATTTCTGATAAATTCTCACCAAGGTACATTATGTTCCTGTAAACATATACCTCTTTCTCAAACCACACAAGACCACATCAAGCAAAAAAATAGTATCATGAGCAGATGAAAGAGTACCTGTTTTATTATGACGCTAATAATCCACGAACAAGTGCACGGTTTATTTATGCAAGGCAGTATTTCTGTACGTCTTTCAGATAAATCTTACACCATAGAGTACTGATAGAACTGTGAATGTGAGAGCACATACACACAGTCAAATACCCCCAAAGCAGCTCAGAAGGAACTCCAAATAGGAAATGTTGACCAGTTTGGGATTGTCTAGAAACCAGATAGGAACCAGCCGCTCTTAATGTAATGTAGTGACTTCCTTTTAGTTTAACAAAACATACATTGCAGTAAGTTGTGCTACTCTCGGGGTAGTCTATAGGAGGATCTCAATCCAAATTCTTATGGACCTTTTTATTTGCTGTTTTCTTTCCTGAAGTCTCACAATCTTCAGTTAACTGTACGCTCAACTGAGTCCTTTCTTTTGTCATTTTGAATATCATTATATTAAACTATTTGTTTCCCTGTCTGTCATTTGGACCTTGGTGAAAGCAAGTGATAAAATATTAATGCATGCATGGTTATGTATGCCAATTCACTGTTTTCATGTATTTCTAGTTGCACTAACACTTGCATTTACACTTTTATTGTGTTTTGATTTACACAATATACAGTAAAACAGATAGGTTATGTGAAAAAGTAAGCAGATTTTCCGTTATTTCAAACTAACTGCCACGAAAGAATTACTCGATTACTTATTTAGTCAGATTCTATATGTCAACCAGAAACTGAATTGTTATGTTATGTAATTGTAGAGAAAGCATAATTCATTTATTTGCTCATCATTCATTTATAGCCCTGCCATATTTAATTTAATTTCATTCAGTACAAATTAACTCCAATGTTTCCATTATAGTTAGGGTCTACACTGGAGTATGTTGTTCTTAGAAATGTCACTATTTTGTTTTTTTGTTTTTTTGTCTGTAAAAGCATTGTAATATATTATCATTATTTTATTTTGGCTTAACAAAATATGTACTATTTATACAGCATAAAGACAAGCATAATTCCATAGGTCATAAGAAATAAAACAATGATTTAGTGCTGGAACACATGCTACTGCAGACTGACATGCCCTTTTCAGCAGGTTGCTGCTGTTTCAACCTGATTACTTTAGCCCTGCATAGTAAATGTGACCCTACATCACCTTTCTCTCCACTAAGAAAAAAATATATTTTGTAGCCAGTCTTTAACACAGTATTGAACAGGATCATAAGGACTGTATACATTTTTTTTTATTCTGTTACAAAGTTTGAAAGGTTCATATGATTAGTACTGCAATGTTTCAAGTACAAAGTCATTTAAGTACAATCTTCCATTCCGCTAAAAACTACATTCAGAACTGAACTGAAATTGACAAAGTTTTGCTACAACCTTAGTTCAGTTTTACAAATGTGTCCTTTTAGAGTAGTTTCTTCTTTTCAAAAGACCTGCATCTACTAGATCTGCTTGAAGGTCTACAGTAGTAACTATTTACATCACCACCTTTTATTCAGTAAAAGACAGATCATATATATAGTTGTCATACTTACGAATGTTGGTCACGCAATGTTAAAAGTTATGGGCTTGCGCATGCACAATGAACGCCAAAGGCGCTCATCGTGAGGCGCGAAAGTTACTGGTTTGATGGGGGCCTTCGGTGCTCACTGCAGTCCTCGTGATGAGTGCCTTTGGTGCTCATCGCGAGGTCCGTACGTGACTGGCTTGACGGGCCTGCAATGGCGCTGAAGGCCGAAGACCAAAGCTGCTCATTGCAGGCTCGCTATGAGCGCCAAAGGCACTCATTGCAAGGCCTGCAAGTTAGAGGGGGGAGAACCTTGCATTGTGTGGCAAACAGCATTGCCAGGCTTCAAATGTATTGCCGTCATTTGTGATGGGCAAGTTGCTAGTATTGTCATATTGTTTGAATGAACAAACATGTTGCAAAATGGGTCCTTCTAGTGCATCTCTTCCCTTGCCTCCAAATACTCCCCAACTACCCACCCTATTTCCCTTTGTCTTCATCTGTCCTATCTGCAAGAGTTTTCTTGAGCTGCATGCATCATCACCTTGCTCTTCCAGACAATATCAAGAGTTTCCTAAAATTGCATTTTGTCAAAGAAGCATGTCATTTATACCCTTAAAGATATAAATGGTTAGATAACTGAGCTTGAAAGTTGAGTGTTTTATGTGTACATTACACATAAAAGTCCTCCTCTGCAAATGAGATTATTTCATGCAGTTAATAATCTCTCATAATGGAGGGTAATAAACCACATGTTTATGCCCAGTTGCTAAATCTACACGAAGAAAAGAATAGTGATACATTGATGCACAGATAAATCAGGAAAAATCCAATGTACAAACTTAACATCAGTATCATTAATATATCAAATATGTAAATGAAAACTAAAGTATTAAATATGAGCATCACTTCCCTGCTGTTGCATAATATTGGTACACACGAATCACTGTTTCTATTATATACTAACAGATATATACTAAAACGATATATTTCAGATACTCTGAAGCCATTGTAACTTTGTACCAAAACCTATGCAAAAATGTGTTTGATGTCAGGCAATTTAATAAGAATTAAATAGATAATTCTTGCTAGTTTTTGCATTTCTGTTTTCAGTTTCTAGCTGTCTTATTTTTCTGCCTCGCTCACTATGTGACCTATTTTTGAGATTAGAAAAATGATAAGGTTCAATAAGGAACAATGTCATCTTATTTGCAATTAAGCTCACAAAACATGAGTAGTCCAAACATCTGCGTTGCCTGTAAAAAGAAATGCCATATTTGAAAGAAAAAAAAATCATGTATTTTTCCTTTCAGTGGTTCCCATGACTACAGGGTAAAATCTGAAGAGAATCGGCATAATTTACTGCTGTAAGTCTAATGTGCACAGTATAAAAAGGTATTGATTATACATATATGGTCATAGGTTTTCATCTTACATACTGTCCATCAATTGTATTTATTTGATGAATCATTTATCGAGCATTACAGATTCAGTGCATAATGATGTATTGTACAGATAGCATGTATGGCTTTTTTTGGCATTATGATTTATTGTAGAATGTTTTGAATTATCTTTTTTTGTTGTGTGAGAAAAATGAATTATATAAAGCAAAACATAAAAGCTTGTAAAATATGCAAATTATATAAGGACTGAAAAAAATAATCTGGTGGAGACAGAAAGTTGAAATAACATATCTAGAGGTTCTGTGGGGAAATGACTTCTTGAAATGCTATAGAACCAAGGAGCAACATTGCAGTGTATGTAAATGAAGAAATGCCTTATGGGTATGTATGAAATGTGCCGCATTTATTATCACTTTACAAATAGTCTGCTTTCTTTGTTCTGCCGTATCCCTTATTATTACTGCATTGATGAATAGGCAAACATTCTTTAGATTGTTTCCATGCCACATAAAACAGCAATGGAATCACTGTTCAATGTGCATTTTATCCTGCATCTTTGCAGAATAGCCTTAAACCATGTATTGTAGATTTTGCAGATAATAGACGCACACTTTGAAAATACATCTGTGTAATTTTGACAATAGCTTGCAGAAAAGATTAATTTTAGCAGAGTTTTACAGTCACAATTCCACATATGCACAAGTTAATTTTATATAAAAGAGCATACTAAAATAAGTTGCAATGTATATATAAAAGCTATAGAACTTGCCAATTTTGCATTTTACTACATGTTTGATGAGACAGAGTGTGCATTTTTTCAGTGCTATTGGTCTACTGACACATTGGAACAGAGGTTCTTGAAAACTGTGCCATGGTGCACCGGTGTGCCCTAATACATTTGCATCAAGCCAGTTACAACTCCCCTGAATGCTCATATCCATTGATCAGTTGGCAGGAGAATGCAAATGCCTACTGAGGTAACACTGTTCTCTGTAAATAAACAAATAAGTTGCTAACGGTGTATAAACATAATTAAAAGGAAATAAAATAAGGAGGTAAATGGAATGGGCATACAGTATTATGATGGAATTGGCTAGACCATAGGTTCCCAAACTTTTGATACCACCGCCGCCTTTACAAGACCAAAAATGTATAACGCCCCCCATTATAACAGTTTTCCCGTTCAAGCCATCTGATATTTGCGAAAAGTAATGGCCAATACGTGCTTCATCTTGGAAACTGCTATTGCTATAACGATTTTGATTAAATGTAGCACATATAAAAAGTTTGGTACTTGTTAAGACTTTTCTGCTGTATAGGTGGACTAAAGTAGCCAACCCACTGCCGCCCCCCTAGAAGGCTTCAGCGCCCACTGGTGGGCAGTACCACCCACTTTAGGAACCTATGAGCTAGACAGAGGTTTGAGCAGTAATGAAACTGGTGTATGACATGAGGGAGAGTTAGTGGAATTGTTCATATAATGAACAGAGAGGGTCAGTGGGAAAATTGGGATGGTGAAGGGGTAATAAATGAGGGTGAAGCATATGAATTCATATATTTCTGTAGACATTTGTTTCTGAAATTAATTGAGCAAGGTTCTGATTGTGCATTTGGTACCTCAATACATCCCAGTAACACCAAAACCGCCACAAAGCCTATAAAATTTCTGAAGGCATCCACAATTTATTTCCAAAACTCTTAAGATTTTACATACACAGCAGAAAGACAATTACCTAGTGGGACCCATGGTCTCATCTAACAGAACCACAGGGTTCCACATAACAGGGTTTTAGAAATATTCATGTAGGCCATAACTTTCTAAGCCATTGATTCAGCTGAAAAATGTATGTGCTTTAAAATGTTTGTTTAAATAAAGTGTGTTGTGTTACTTATGAAGGTGGGATAACCTGCATCACATTTCTGAGGCCTAATTTGATGTGCTAAAAGTTTAAATAGCCGGATTACAGGATCGGAAAATTGTAAAATGGCAGCTTTCTTTCTTCTCAAACATGGACCAGTAAAATTAAAAAAGGCACATTTTCTATGCATATATATCTTCTTATGTGTGCATACCCTTTCAAGTCTGTGTAAAGGCCAACTATGGATTTTTATAATATATTATTTTTAGAATGATAACCTATTTATAGAAATCCAAGCAAAATAATCCTGATTAAATCTGATCATGTAAACAACTTTCTGAGAAATTATAATCAATGAAGAGAATACTTAATGCTGGAATAAATCTGAATTTCACACTCTCTGGTCCGAATAGGTAATTTCTAATTTATATTATTTGAATTATGCTGACACTGCATTATGATATTAATGGCTAAAAACAATATCCTTCATGCATGCTAATGTTAATCAAACTTAATTCTTCCTTTGTACACGATTATCATTTGCTGACTGTTGACTATTCAGTGATAATTCCCCCAAAAATGATAAAATATCTCAAGTATATATTGTGTTTAAATGCATTTAATACTCAAAATGTACATCTAATTAAAAGGAACTAATATTTTTTTAACTATTTTTCATTTTTATACATTTAAAAAAGCATGTTTCTTTTTTTAGTTTTTTTTCATGACAAATTAATAACCTGAAGTTTTCAATGCAAACATTAAGAAAAACAAAAATGCTAATTGGAACTTCCCCTCTAACCCGGCATGTTAAATGATTATGAAGAAATATGCATTAATGACTATTTTCTATTAGGAAGTAAGCATCTCTCTATTCACATATATATAGAAAACAGCCATTTTAAAGTCATCAATCCCTTGGTGAAACCTTAATGAGCTTGTCTAAAGTTGGGAGGATATATTATCACGTGATTGTTAAGTTAATTACCTGTGCATTTGAAAGGACAGTTATAATTCAAAGCAGTATAAATTTATGATCAATTGTCAAGGCTTCCTTCCACTCTGTACTATTCAACGCACCAGGACAAGGGGATGTGCAAACAATTTACACTGCAGCGTTTTCACTTTGTAGATTACAGGTTATTCATTTTAATGAAAAATCATTTTGTACTATGAAGATATGCCATTTTCAGTACACAATAGAATATTTGAGACTACACTTTCAAAACATTTCTAAAGCACAAAAATGTATTTTAAAGCGAGAAACAGGGAGTGCAAAAATACATTATAAGACTGGAGAGGTAGGCACTACCTTCTAGGTCACTACCTTGTTGTGGTGAAGGGGTTTGTGTACCTCAATGAAGCTGTGAACTATACCATGTAGGGTCACCCAAGATGGGCAGGTCATAGCAGAGAGATCAGACACATTGTGGTCCACTGTAGAAAAAACTGGCAACCCACTACACTATAATTGGCAAGATATCCTTAGGGATTAGCATAACCAGCCTGGTGTTCAGCAGTCCACAAGGTCTTGGAAAAAACACATGTTATGCAGTCTTCATGGTGAGTGATAGCAGTAGACGTGTCTTCCCTGGTCTTGCTTCTGTCCCTTTCCCTGCAGAATCCCTTTTGGCATGGACAGACACCCAGGAACTTGGCAGGGGCAGAAGCACTTGATAGTGCTGGCACTTGACCTGCAGACTATTTTATTTTAAATATGCATATATACAGTAAGTCATGTTATTACAATGATGACACACTTAGTAGAATTGTATTATCAATATTTCAGTGACTTCACTATATATACATCATATCCCTTTCTGGATCACTACCTTGTTATAGTGAAAGGGCTTGTGTACTTCGATGAAGCTGCTAGCTATACCATGTAGGGTCACCCAAGATTAGCAGGTCATAGCAGAGAGATCGGACAAATTGTGGTCCACTGTAGAAAGAACTGGCAACCCACTACACTATAATTGGCAAGATATCCTTATGTATTAGCATAACCAGCCTGGTGTTCAGCAGTCCACAAGGTCATGGAGAGTTGGACATGACTGAATGACTAAACAACAACAGTGATTGCTATGTATTTTTATATCAATTTGAAGAATATTATGGATAAGCACAAGCACAGACATAATCACTGTGTCTGGTATTGCTGTGGTCTATAGGGTCTCCGAAAGTCAGACGCATTACAAAATATATTATTTATCTTAATTTGGTTATATAGATTTATAAACAGGAATGGAAACAGGTAGACAAGCAGAGAGACGGATACTTAAAAATATATATTTTTAAAAATATATTTTTAAAAATAATCTGCTTCTGGACTTTCTTAGATATGACAGAATTCTAAGTGTGAGAATTTACTTTTTCAGCTTAGTAAGAAATCATATAAATATCTTTACATTTATCTCAAAGTCATCAAAGGTGCAACAGCTCTTCAGATGATTCATTTGCAATACGTTCACAGTAATTTTTGGTGCAACTGAACCTCTGAAAAAGAAGGTAAGAAGCATGCTAATGAATCTCGAGGCACTTACAGCAAAGGATCAATTTGAATATATTTCATTAATGACTGTTCTCACTGGAGTATCCTTTAAACTGTCTCTAGAATCTTGATTAAAGAGCCTCAAGATTTACATTTATATAGGAGATCAGAATTCTGAAGTTATGTAATATTAAAAGGTTTTATTCAAGATAATTTTATATATTAACTACATATACACTGTATTTTACAAGGTGGAGGGGACATGGTAATCTCAGGATGAGGACACGGCAAGTGGAAAGGAGTAGCAATATAGCTGTGACATGGGGGTACACAAAGCTGAAAATTCATTTTATGCTGGAACAAAATATTAAAGGGACCTTTAACTTTATAATTTCTTGTCTGCTTGTTTTTTCATGAAAAATTAATAATCTGAAGTTTACAGAATTAATATTTATGCAGGACAAAAGCGTGTTTACAAGAAGGTGTTTACTTTCTATCTACCGACCTGTTAAATACATAAAGGATTGTACTCGCTAAGGTTTCCTGAAGTGGTCACAGTGTGATCTGTATTGTAATCATCCTCCCATTTCCGTTTTCAGGACTTTTCTCGTGCTGCCCCTATTCTTTGGAACTCCTTGTCTCGCTCCACTACAATATCCTCCAGTCTCAAATTCTTCAAATCCTCACAAAAAAACTCATCTGTTTCAAGAAGCTTATCACCTTCAGCCTTAATATGCACAATTTGCAGTATTGTACCTCACAATTATATACCTCACCTATACTCTATAGACTGTAAGTTTGTGAGTTTTCAATCTTATTAGGTGCTTTAGTGTTAGCACTTTGCATACTTGATATTTAACATAATAACAGAGCCTTCCATTATTTTGCAATTTGTTAAAATTATTTTGGACTTGCATCTATCCTGTGTTGCGCTATGGAATATGTTAGTGAGTTTGTCCAACATTGGGAGGAAACATTGATCATTTGTACTGCTTGTACTGATTTTTTCTGTACAATTTACCAATTCACGAGGAGGTGCAAACAATTCACTCTGAAGTTTTGTCTGTGCCACTTTTTTATATAACACAGGTAATTAATTTTTAATATGAAAACTTTTTTGGTACCACAATTATGCCTTTTTCCGTACACAATAGAATATCTGTGACTACCGTTTCAAAACATTTCTTCACCATAAAAAAAATTATTGTAAGGCCTATTGTTTAAAATAAAATCTGGGAGTTTGCAAATGGATTAATTGAGCAGAAACGACAAACCGCAGATGCGTAGCTTTGTAATACTTACTTTATACAGCGCATTCTGTTATAAGCTGAGCCACAATAAAGCTGTATTATTTTCTCTTTGTATATTGGTTTTAATTACTGTTTATTGAAATACCAGTTATTTTACATTTAAGTCTGGAAAAGCTCCAACTATGTGAATGATTATGCAAGCCCTAGCTCCGTCTCTTGCATGGTATATATTCTTAGTGCTCCATTCATACAATTTCAACACTCTCAAGCTGGGGGATCTAATACATTTTATAGTGAACATAAAAAGAAGATTTATCTGCACTCTAAATTCCCAATCAGTTTGTGTCATAATTTGTGAATTATTCATGTTGCTGTTGTAGTTTAGTCATTCAATTCTGTCCGACTCTCCGTGACCCTATGGACCGCAAATTGCCAGGCACGTTTTGTGTCTGTTTGTGCTAATACATAAGGTTTTCATGGCAAATATACTGGTGTGAGTTGCCAGGTCCTTCTCCAGTGGACCGCATTTTGTCTGACCAGACCATCTTGGATGACCTTACATGGTATAGCTCACAACTTCATTGAGGTACACAAGCCTCATCTGTCATGATTCCCCTAACCATCCTTTGGGTTCAGTAATTGTTATTGTTATTTATTATGTTTTTATGTTAAGTTGATTAACCTATGTATGTTAATTACTGTATGTTATGTAGCTTCCATTTGTGCGATTGGATTGTGATGTTTGGTTCTGTATGTTGCATGTTGCATGTTGTGTGTTAAATAAATTGAGGTACACAAGACCCTTCACCACAACAAGGTAGTGATATGGAAGGGGGTATTATTCATTGTTTCTTTTTCAACATAACTCATTTTTTCACTTTCTAAAATATAATTCTAATTTTAAGCTTGTTTTTTCCTCACAAAGAAATGTCCACATATTTACTATAAATATACATGTTCCAAATACTCTGTATTTGTATGTATTTTGCAGCATCTATTGAAATATACCTGAAATAAATTAAAACTCAAGAAAATCATCTGCAAATATATTTCAAGAAATAAAGATACCTTTCTATTCACTTACTAAAGCTGGGTTAGTATTCAATATTTTGCAGGCGGTATCTATCGATTGATGTAAAAAGGCTTTGCATGCAGTTTATAGCAATAACTAACTTGTCTGGTCTGTTCCAGTTCAGAATTATTAATATCAAATTAAAGAGTTTTCTGATTTTGCCATTAAATATAAACAGCTGCAATATGTCAATATTTGGAGCTTTTTATGCTAAAAAAACAAAAATAAATACAATTTGAATATGTTGCAAAAATATCTAAAATCCGTCCCAAATGCTTGGCCCCTCCACTTGCAGAGAGAGGAGTAAGCAAAGTAAGATGTAGGAGCACAATATCTTTGAAATATAACATTAGGATGAATTTACCAGATTTTATAAGCGTTTTTTTTTTTGTTTTCAAAAATCCAACAACTCACTAACACATCTAACATTTGTAGTTATTTCAAGTTTATATGAAGCCTAAAGCACTAAAAGGGAAAGTATTCACATGTTTCTGAAGTATATAAAAAACTATTACCATGGGTGTGTTTCTGCTTAGGCCCTTGAGGCCCAGGCCTTGGGCAACCTGAAGTAGTTGATGTAGTTAAAAGGAATATACACAGAAATACTATATGCAGAGATAGCTCTCTTTGTAAGTGTATCTGGCATTTCTTGACTTACTGTATACTTACATAGACACATACACCTATAATTTTGTATATAGGTGCATTTTGCTACAGCAAGAGGAAAGGGGGAGTAATAACTGGCACACATCTGAATAGAGACCTACATATTAAGAGATTGAATGCTGACATGGAACCTTTGGGGGGTCTGTTAGGTATGATACCATGTAATCATATTATTAAGTGCCACAACAATATGGCAGCCTTTAAAAGGACATGGAAGAATTTATCTATCAGACAGAGGGTATTTGACAATGTCCTTTCTTTTTTCAAATAAAGGTCTTGGAGCACAAAAACTTTTTTAGACATTAAACTGCTCTTGGGGCTTGCCAGCCAATTAGATCTACTGACTAAAGTATGCTCTCTATATTTCTGTTAGCTTCAATGAAGTTTAAACAGGTTTTACTTAATATTTTCACATTTAAAAAACTTTTGTAATCTTTAAAACATTCACTTTTAAATGCTTGAAAATGCGGTTATCTTCCATGTCCGTTTTTAAGAACTATATAGAAACCTTATGAGCATATGAGGTTCCTCACAGATGAGCATTTTTCTTAGGATAAAAAAATATTGATACCTTATTAGTTAAAAAAGAGTGCATTTCTGTTTCAACTTTCCTTTTTTTTGTCTTTTGTTTTAACTTTCTAAAAGCATGTCCAATATCAAGTCAAGAGCATAATACAACAATGGCACTTCAGTGTTTATTTAAAGGGAAAAAAACATATATGGTTAACATACCTGTTAAATTTGGTTAAGTATACTTATTAATAACTGTAGCTTTACAATAGTATCAATAACATATTTAACCTATCAGCAATTATCAGATGCTTTATCATTCATAGGAAATGAACAGGTCAGACTTGGGCGCTTCCAGCCTCATGTTGTAACCAATAGATTATAAAGTGTCTCTTTTCACTGCTATTAATTATTATACGCTAAACTGATTTCAAAGCACCTATTAGTCTGTTATTGGCTATACTATCATGTGCAAAAATCACTTGTTTTAAACACTACAAAAGATTAATATATCGGCTCACCAATAAAATATTCTCTAAATATTTTGTTAGCGCTCCATACCTTTTGGATCTGAACCTTGTTGTTGTGACTGGGCTTGTGTACTTCAATGAAACTGTAAGCTACACCATGTAGTGTCACCCAAGATGGGCAGGTCATAGCAGAGAAGTCAGAAAAATCACTGTTCCCTGGAGAAGGATCTGGCAACCCACTCCTGTAGCTTTACAATGAAAACCTTATGGATTTGCACACAAAAACGCAAGATGTGCCTGCCATGCTGTGGTCCATAGGCTCACGCAAAGTCGGATATATCTGAACCACTAAACACACACACAACATTAGAAGCAACACCTTTTGGGTACTATGCACAACACTTTGAGATTTAACTTTTATTAGATTACTTAAAGTGTTATGTAAGCCCAAAAAGGTGTACCTTACAGCTATCTAATGGTATGGAGCTCTAACTCCATACTTATACATATTTTGTTGGTAAAAAAAGAGTGATCTGAGGCCTCAAAATCTTGGAGCTCCCACTTACACATCAAGTAACATATTTACACAGCAATATGAGCTACAAACTTATTTCCTTGTTATTGTTTATTTTCAGAGACTGACTGATAAAAGATCATTGCAGGATCTTGTAAAAGGGCTTATTCAGAGTTAAATTATTTTATGATGAATAATTAGTTTATTTCAGAACTGATGCATGCTAGAAATCTTCAGAAAATATTATATTTATATATAGGAATTAATAACATGAGCACATTACACTAATAAAATGATATATTTATCTAGAGAAATAATTGGATTTTGATTTTGTGTTCTAATTTTCCCAGAAAATCTGAAACTCAATTTGAAGACTCTTTAAAAATGCATACGGTAAATAATTCATTTCTCCATTCACCTTAATTAACATCAGAATTATTTGACATAATTAGTTTTAGAAGCAGTGCATACTTTCACATGGATGGGCAATATCTATCCAGTGAATAAGAATGCAACTTTCCAATTAACCCCAGTGTAATATATTCCCATATCCTCCAAAACTGAAGGGGTCAAACAACTTCATTTAATTGTGGAAAGATTATATTGTGTGGAGTGAGGCATGCAGAACATGTTTCATTATGTTCATCATTTTATGGATTTAAATGGCACAAACATGATAAAATACTGCAACATAAAGCAGTGCAAAGTTTTATTTAACAAAATAATACATTTGCATTGTTTGTCCTTATTTCACCTTGTGGCTATGTAGTTATTACCATTATACCTACGTAGCCACAGGGTGATGATGTATGTATTCATTTTGTACTTTGCTGTAAAATGATCAAGGTTTTTGCTAGTGCTGAAAATACAGTTATTGTTATGATGTTATTGTTAACATTCATTTTATCATTATCTAATTTTTAAAAACCATCAAACTTTTAAAAAATATGACAAAGTACAGTATTTGGGACGTTCCCATTGACATTGAGATAACCAATAAAGAGGGTTGTGAAAACCTTAGTTTTGTCAGTTTGCAGTTTTTAGGGAGGATGGAGGCTCTGGTGGGCACACATTTGGGCCAGAAGTTCTGATGGTTTTACGTGGAGGAGCAAAACTAATTCCATTATATGAATTAACACATTGATTGCCGGGATCGATATAACACGGAAATTGAACATAAAATAAAGTATTTTTCTGGGCAAATTTGTGAGCTTGAGAATGTTGTGCTATTAATTCTAATAACTAAAATCACTTTCCCAGTTGATAAATGTACAGTAGTGTGTGTATATGTGCATTTAAAGTGCTATGGATTGGACTTCACCGGCTTGACAGATCAAAGGACTTGCGGGCTCGCAAGCCGAATTCTCTTGTCCCGTGGGGTTTTCTTGCTCCTACCCCGCAAGTCGTCAGTGGGTTGCTTTAAGGGGCCAATGTTCCAGGGAAGTCACAAAGGTGAGATTTTTCTATGTGGGGAGTGGCACCCAATAGGGTAATTGTGAACTATTAATTGTTCCTTAACCCATGTCAACTAATGCAAGAAAAAGATCAGTTCTGTTCTTGAAGGCTGAAAAGCAGACTCTGTGAATGGTGAAAAAAATATTCCAATATATTGCAAAAACTATATATTTCTAATGCTTCTATCACATATCTTTTCTAAGTTTTGTGTCCTTTCACACTTATGGTCAAATTAGTAACAACACTTAATGTGTTGTGATAGGTTACACAAGAATGTAAGTCTGATATTATGATATTAAGCTTCTCTAAAGTGACAAATGTGCAATATAAAATGTGTTTTTACACTGGTGATCTGATTTTCACAAGGCATTTTATTGGATAACAAAAATGTGTTGCTGTGATATAGTATACAACTAACACAAACAAAACTTTTATAAGCTGTGTCTTGGTACTAAATAGCACTAAAATGAACAAAGTGACAGTCATTTAACATGATTACTTAAGAATTGCACCTAAAGTCATATTGAGAGCTGACATAGGCCCTCATTCAATTGCAATTCGGCCAATTGAATAAGGCTCCAAATAAGCACATAACATATATTTTTTAAAGAAGTTTTTAGTTAGTAAGCATCTATCCAAAAGCAAGGTTTTCACTAACTAAAAACTTCTTTAAAAAATATATGTGATGTGCTTATTTAGACCCCTATTCAATTGTCAAAATAGCTATTGAATGAGGGCCATAGTAAGGTATGTTTTATTGATACCTTGCCTTAAAATAAAAGCCTTAGTGCATCTAGTCCAACTAGTCAAAGACACATAAGAACATACCAGATTACTCACTTGGTGCACAATTATATCCTCTAAATGGATTTTATATATTTAATGGATGTTGTTATTTAGAGTTATGCTGTCACAATAGCAATGGTAAAATTTACAATCTAATATATTTAAGCAAATCCTAAAAGTAAATCTATGGGTTTATATATTTATTATACATTATTCCCATGAATATAAAATGCCTTATTTGCCCTGTTATAAAATGGGTTTGTAATAAGCTATTTTGCTTTTAGTTTAAAAATATAATATTTTTTTTTAGCAGACATAATTATTTTAGACCACAAAACAACTATAGAATTAGACTGAGAATGTTTTGTTTAGGTGAACAATGAATCAAAAAAATGCCCAGAATGTCATCATGCAATTAAATACCCTTCCCTGTTCATATCAAGAACTTTGAGCAACAAATTAACATATTGAACCTCAATTTAACATAAAAGAACCTCACAAAATGTGATGAATATTCTGGAATGATTTGCTATAGAGATAAATGGCTAGTGCAATATCTGCGCATTAAGATTAAACTAAACTCACTATTGGCGTGACAGTGCCTCTTTAAGTACTATAAATAACGATGGCATTGCATTATATAACATTTTTGGCCTACATAGGTTCTGAACAAACACTACTAACAATGTTATATTGAATTCTATTACTATATTTTGTAGAGCTTTAAAACTAAATACAAGTATCAGAGAACACAAATTGTAGAACAGACAGCATCCTCATTCTGTAGTTATCAATCCATCAAAGTCAAGGCCAATAAGGATATACAATATATTATAATATTATAATGACAAAAATAAGTGTGGTCAAATATTGCTGGCTAAATGCTGTCATGTTGACATGGCTCAAGCAATAAATATGCACAGTCAATGTTGTGACAGTTAGGCTGGGTCTGTATTATCTGACTGATCCTATTGATTGGATAATTTGTAAGATATTGGTCCTAATTCACAACACTACTAGGAGGCTGTGAAGAAGGTATGATGGCTGCTATCTCTGGAAAGTTGAATGGAAAACGGCTTAGGGAAACTTAGTAAATAAAGCCCAATGCTGTACAAATCTTCACATGAACAAGAAGCAGATAATCCAGATGCAGACTAACTTCACAAGACTGACTGTCATAACATAATTTTGCAATAGTTATATTAATCTCTTCTGAAGATTACTATGATCATTTCCAATTAGTTTTTCTATGTAAACTAATGGTGTACTAATACTAACTCCTCTATTTTACTTTTTTTATATAAATATGAATTGAAGAAATAAAGCATTCATTTAGATACATTTACATAATATTGGAAACAAGCACTATGTGCATTTGATTATATGCTCAAAAACAGGGCCCTCCATTCTTTATAAGGTGTTAAGTTTGTTTTTTGCCATGTACTAAACCCCTGTACAGCGCTACGGAATATGTTGGCACGATATAAATAAAGACAATATTAATAATAATAATTACCAAAGGATACTTTTAAAGTATCCAATCAATAACAGCTTTAAATCATCCAGAAGACAAATAAATACATTACAAATAATGCACTCACTCCACCCAGTTTATATCATCATTTGTATTGCATGATGTTAAAGGAGTGATTCAGATTGGGAAAAATTTTATACACTTGGGTAGTTTATAATAAAATAACAACATTGACAGCTATGGAAGTCATGGGCATTAAAAGCATTTTTAGATAAAATATATTTTTAGTAGACACTGGCCCCTATTCAATTGAGCAATTATAAGTTACTGGAGCCCGTAATGGAGTCCGTAAACTAATTTGATATTCAATTGGAGTCTTTTAGCAAACCGCAAACGATCTACGGGTTACAGGCTGAAAATCCCTGCGGTTGTCAAAATCGTAAGTTACAACCCATCTAAGCCTTTGAACTTTCAGGCCCGCAAAAGTTACAATTGCTAAAATCGCAAATCGCTATTCAATTGCTGTTGTGGGTTTTGAGGGTAAAAAGAATACCACACCCATTTATTATTTACATTATATGGTTGTCCATTGGTCTTGCTACTACCACTGTAAACATTGACATATTTATGGTATACTATTTTAACATGTGAGGGCTTAAATCATTTTCCTTTGTACAAATTACATTTCTGAGTCTATTAAACAAATCAAAAAAAGACTTGGCCATGCCAAGTTTTAGATATTTTCACATTGGTAAGAAAGACTCCTCAAGATGAAACATTGGGAAGGTCTCAAGATGGCGTGTTCTGAGACATACGCATCTCACTTCAATACTCCATTGTCCCAAATAAACATTATTAAGCGGGTGTTAAGATTAAGCGTACAATGGCCTAGTCTAACCAAATATACTTGGCAGACAATATGGGACAGAGGTCACACATATCAATATTGGTCCAGTTTAATATTTTGTACCAGTGTGCTCTCAAGCGGATAGAACCATATATACCCAACATATTTATCAATACATTCTAATTTATACATATACATGCAAAAGGGAAGTAATTATTTGTGATTGGTGGAAACCAACCTTGTGACGATGAGGAAGAAATAGTTATCTAATGGCAGAGAGAAGGTGAGGGAGTTTTTCTGGGGTCTTACCTGCTTTTTCCTGGGGCTCTTCCATTCTGTACTGGGGTCTTTTCTTCTGTACTATTTTCTCTCTGGTCTTTTCTGGCTTATCTGAAAGTCCTGTCTGTGGATATACCTGGCTGTCATCCTTGGGTATAAACCTATGCCCCCTTCATATCTTCCCTAAGATATCTTTCTATATCTGTCTATATCAAAATTATATTCTATCTCTACACCTCTTCCTAACAAACCATAACACAAAGTGGGATTACCTTGAGAAGGGATCCTCAAAATGAGACAGGAATTTCTATATTCGGAAATTCTATACATGGTATGTATAAACTGGTTTAACTTTCAAATTTTTATAATTTGCCCAATATACCACAATCCTTCTGTTACCCTTTTGGGAGTGGTCACAGAACCAAGAAAAATTAGAACCTTCATTTCGGATTGTTGGTAATAATCAATATATTTCATTCTGTGCCCATATTCCCTACAACAGACTGATTGACTTTTTTCAATAATATAGCCATTTAACTCTGTTACAAAACCAATTATTAAAAACACATATAGAAAACCATACTTAGCAATACTCAACATATATAGTCTTGTATCACACAATCAACAAAACCATTTTACATCATTATTGATTGAATTGAACAATTTGATAAATTAAATTAAATTTAATAAATTTTGATGTAATACCAGTAACCAAATAATAGTTTGTCAATGCCTAAATACAAAGGTTATAGACAATTTTGATACATAGTTACATAGTAATTAAGGTTGAAAAAAGACTTTCAGTCCATCAAGTTCAACCTTTTAAGATCTCCTCTGATCTGCAATATGTGTATTAAATATTAATTATTAGTTATTTTATTTTTAAATGTTAATTAATCCAGAGGAAGGCAAACAGAAAAAAAAACCCTAGTGAGACTTCGCCAATCGTCTCAAAGGAAAAAAAAAAAAATTCCTTCCTGACCCCAGATATTGGCAATCGGATTTCTCGCTGGATCAATACTGTCTCTCTAATTATCCATAATAACCCTGAATTCCCTTTTAAATTAGAAATAAATCCAGTCCCCTTTTAAAGCTATCTATCGAATCCACTGTCACCACCTCCTCTGGTAGAGAATTCCACAGATTAACCACCCTTACTGTGAAGAACCCTTTTGTTTCTTTAAGGTGGAATCTTTTTACTTCTAACCTCAAGGGGTGTCCTCTTGTCAGTTAAAAACCTCTTGGCACAAAAAGCTCCATTGACAAATTTTATACTAACCCTGGATGTATTTATATAAGGTAATCATATCTCCTCTTAGACGCCTTTTTTCTAGAGAAAATAAGTTTAATTTGGTTAGTATTTCTTTATAACTTAGCCCCTCCATTCCCCTTATTAGTTTTGTTGCCCTCCTCTGTACCTTTTCCAGCTCTAAAATTTCCTTTATGAAGTGGGGCCCAAAATTGTACTCCATATTCCAAATGAGGGTGTAATAGAGATTTGTATAGTGGGAGAATTATATTTGCTTCCCTTGCTTCTATACCCTTCCTAATGCATGCTAATATTTTATTTGCCTTTGCAGCTGCTGCTTGGCTTTGAGCACTGTTACCTAGGGGGTTGTCCACAAGCACTTCCAAATCCCTTTCAATATCTGATACACCTAGATTTGCTCCATTAAGATTATAAATTGCATGGCTATTTTTCCTTCCCAGATGCAAACTTTACATTTATTCGTATTAAATCTCATCTGCCATTTAGATGCCCACTCCTCAATTTTATGTAAATCCCTTTTGAGGGATAGCACATCATTATCTGATTTAATTACCTTGCACAACTTTTGTGTCATCAGCGAAAACGGAGACACCACACTCCAATCCCACCTCCAAGTCATTAATAAATATGTTAAAAAGTAGAGGACCTAATACTGAACCTTGAGGAAACCCACTTAGCACATTAGTCCAATTGGAGTATGTTCCATTCACAACAACCCTTTGCTTCCTGTCTTTTAGCCAGCTCTCAATCCATGAGCAGATATTTACTGCAATTCCTATATCTCTTAGTTTGCACAATAGTCTCCCATGTGGCACTGTATCAAAAGCCTTTGCAAAATCCAAAAAGACTACATCCACTGAGTTGCCTTGATCCAGGTTCCTACTAATCTCCTCATAGAAACTAATTAGATTTGTTTGACATGACCTATCCCTCATAAATCCATGTTGACTCCTACTTATAATCATGTTCAAATAGACATATTCTTGTATATTATCCCTTATTAACCCTTCCAAAAGCTTCCCCACTACAGAAGTGAGGCTCACTGGTCTATAATTCCCTGGATTTGCTCTTGCTCCCTTTTTAAATATAGGTATCACATCTGCTTTTCTCCAGTCATCTGGTAGAGACCCTGTGTTGAGTGAATCTTGAAAAATTAAATATAATGGTTTGGCTATTACAGAACCCAGTTCCCTCAGTACCCTTGGATGTATTCCATCAGGACCTGGGGCTTTATTAACATTTATTTTTTCCAACCTCTTTTGGATTACTTCCTGTGTTAACCAATTATTTGGCAAAGGTAGTGTAGCCCCATTATGTTGCAGTGTCCCAACCACTGGTACCTCCCTTGTGTATACCGAAGAAAATAACCTATTTAGCTCATCTGCCTTTTCTTGGTCACTAATTATCAGACGGCCTGTGTCACATTTTAATGTTCCTATAGCTTCCTTCCTCGCCTTCTTCCTATTAATATACTTAAAAAATATTTTAGGGTTAGTCTTACTCTCTTTTGCAATTCATTTTTCATTTTCTATTTTAGCTAGTCTAATAGTGCTTTTGCAAGCCTTGTTGATTCCCTTGTACTCCCGTAAAGCAGTCTCTGTCCCCTCTTGTTTGTATAATTTAAATGCCTGTTTTTTACTCTGTATCTTGATCTTTAAAACATTGTTAAGTCATATTGGATATGTTTTACTCCTTTTAATTTTATTCCCACACGGTATATGCCGATGTGTATGTATATTTAGTAAGGATTTAAATATTGTCCATTTATGTTCAGTGTTTTTATCAGTTCTCTGTCCCAGTCTATACTTTGTATTGCTGCCCTTAGACCGTTAAAATCTGCCCTTTTAAAATTAAGAGTTTTTGTTGGCCACTTAAAATTTTGTTTTGTTAATTCAATTTCAGATGAGACTGTGTTGTGATCACTGTTTCCCAAAGATTGCCCTATTCCAACATTTGTTACTATATCAATATTATTTGTGATGACTAAATCTAAGATAGCTTCATTTCTAGTAGGCTCTTGTATAACCTGGGCTATATAATGATCCCTGAGTGTACTCAAGAAACTGCTCCCCTTAGCTGAGCTGCTGGTCTCATTTATCCAGTTTATTTCAGGGTAATTAAAATCTCCCATTATAAGGACTTGCCCGTGCTTAGCTGCATTTCCAATCTGTAACAATAATTGTATTTCCTCACTTTCAGCTATATTTGGGGGTTTATAGCATACTCCTACAAATATTCTTTTGGAATTTGCTTTTCTGCTATTTAACTCTACCCATAAACATTCAACTTTATCAGTAGGTCCACCATAAATATCTTCTCTGACTATAGGCCTAAATTCAGGCTTAACATACAGACAAATCCCTCCTCCTCTTTTATCATTCCCTCTATCTTTTCTAAATAGGTTATAACCATCCAGATTAACAGTCCGGTCATGAGGTTCATCCCACCACATTTCGGTAATGCCTATTAAATCCCATTTTTCATTAATTGCTAATAATTCTAACTCTCCCATTTTTCCTGGCAAGCTTCTGGCATTATCAAGCATACACCTTTTGTTATGAGTCTGTAGTTCTGAAGTGCCTGCCACTGTACTTGAATTACTTAGTACTACCTCCCTATTGACTATACTACCCCTTCCCCCATCTCCTCCCCTATGAGTTTTTATATCATCCCTTATTCCCTCTACACTTTCTATCCTATTACTTATATCTAGTCCCTCCCCCCACCTACTAGTTTAAAAACTCCTCCAGCCTTTCTACCATCCTATCCCCTAGTACAAAAGCTCCCTCATCATTAAGGGGCAATACATCCCTGCTGTAGAGATTGTACCGAAGTGACAAGTCAGCCCAGTGCTCTAAAAACTCCAAACCCCTCCTTAGTGCACCACATCTTTAGCCACATATATATTTCTACTTTCTAACTCCCATATAAATTGTTATACCATATTTTACTGCTTTCATAGAGTAACAGGTTATATTGCTAATTTTAATATCATACATACTGTAACAAATAGACAGCTGATTGTTTATATACTCTTATGTTGAACTAACCAAACATATATTGTATTAAAATAAATTGTTAATCCATATTTGATAAGTTTATATACACTGCTATTGATTGCTGCATTGATCTAACCAAATATAAAGTGTGTTAAGACTAATTGTTACTCAATCATCCAAAAGATATTGTAATAGACATCGGGTAGATTGTATATTGTGATATAAATAAATATCAGAGCTTACAAGTGTAAACACTTATAATTGTTTATCCTTGATATTTACTGCTATACCAATAAATGCTATTTCTGCACACAGCGCATACTTGATAAATTGACCCTTGAACTTAATTAATCTATACACTAATATTTTAAGAAACTATATTAATCTATACAGTGTAATATTTATGTCATATTAATTGCATGACATTGCTACGATCCCTCAAGCCCGCAAATGTTCTCACACCCGTAAATGGCAAATGTAGAACAAAATCCTACGGGTACCAGATGGGACTCGCAAGGGGGTTAAAAACCTGATTGTAGCACTGTAAATGCAAATAAAAAAAATCAACACTGAACTTTAAAAGATGGGTAAGGCGGTGAAAGAAATTAGAGTTAATTGCACAACAGTCTCAAGCTTGCAAATCTGCAATACATTTTTTTTGTTACATTTTAGTATCATATAAACCTCGGGAATCAATGAGTTAATACGTATCAGGCCACCCACATGGACTGAAACAGTATCGCCATTCATTTTTAATATCTTGTACATTGCCAAATTGCGAGTCTGATCGCATATCGGACCTCTAAACGCTGTAATTGTAGCAAATTGTAGCAAATTTCAAGTCCACTGTTTATTAAGGATGCCATCTTTGTATCTTCCACACTTCCTGCTTTTGTTGCCTTGAGAAATTAATATTAACTAGTCGTTCCTGTAAACACACTTTTTTACATTATTATATTTTTCCTGGGCTGGGCAACCAAAAGTACAAAAGAGGTAATATGTATTGTTAGTTTGTATCTTTATGCATTGTAGTTTTAGATCCAAGAATGACAGCAGTATCACTTATTACCCCAGTAATCCCACCTCCAATAAGCTTACAAGTATATAAATAGTTTATCTAAGCTTCATCTGTGTAAACTATATTTGTGAATGAATGTAAGTAAGCCTCTCCTGTTACTGTCTTCTTTACATCATCCAATTTGCATTCTACAATGCCAGCAAGTTAGAGTCAGTCTTAAATTGAACCCTTTTGGTTCTAAGAGGAAATCATTTAAAATATAGAAAAATTGCAAAAATGCTGATAATAATTGGTCACCTCTAAATAATAGACAGTTTCACAATTATCAAAATGACATAAGGTTGAGAATAAACATCACTTAATCTGTAAAAGGTATTAAAGTACCACCAATAATAATGTAATATGGTTTATTAAAATAGATCACCACTAATCAGAATAGACAGCTGTAATCATGGATTCATTTAATACCCCATAGAGTTCTGTATCATAACATATTTATTTTGTTAAGGTGATTTATACTATATCAGGATCTTAGCGTTAACATAAAAATAAGTTTAAAAAATCAAAGTTACATCTTGACTTCTATTAAAATACAAATCACAGGAAGAATGACATACAGTTGTCATTACTAAGATAGCAAAGGTGTTTGGCAAGACTCAGTGTTACTTCAATATCTATGGAATAGCGTAGCCAATCATTCGTACTGTTTTACATACAAAAACAAGTTAGACACAAACCTGAGAACTGGCAGACGCACCATTCACCTGCCCTGTAGGATGGTGGCTGTAAGATGGTGCCCACTAAGAGTGCTCTATCTCTAGTTTAAACTTGCTTGTGGCTTTACAGAAGAGAAATTATCTGAAGCGTATCATAATATACCATAAGAACAGGCCAGAATGAAAATCCCAGGCAAGTCTCCTCTACACAAAATAAAAAGCAACGAGGATCTTCGAATATCTCTAGACACAGCAAACAAGGTGCCCATATCTGGGTTACCCTATAACCCCTAGGGAGACCCCAAGGGTTATTTGTATATATAAAAAAGGCTGAGATGCACACCTGAGAATGATCTAATTTCTCTTTTTGTTGGTATACTGTTTTACATGCAACCACATGTACATGACTCCATTTGAAGCCAAATAGGGTTACATTTTCATCTTCACCGAAAATTGGTAATTGTGATTTCAATCTATTAATGCGTAAAAAAATTGACTTTTTATTATAAATCCAATATTAGAATGATGATTATTTTGTTAATTTATAAATGATTGCCTTTAATGAATATAAATAAGTACATACAGCATATTTCTCTGATTTGGGCTATAGTACCACAATAATTAAAAGCAGTACTTACCTTTTGTACTGAGGTGTGTAGATATTGATAAATGGAGGAACAATTTATATTTACATCTCTGGGGACATGTTACTTCCTTAGGGCCTCATTCAATTGAGATTTGGCCAATTGAATAGGGCTCTATATAAGCACATAGCAATTTTTTTTTACAGAAGTTTTTAGTTTTTGGATAGAAGTTCACTAACTAAAAACTTCTGTAAAAAAAATATGCTCTGTGCTTATATAGAGCCCTATTCAATTGGCCAAATTGCAATTGAATGAGGCCCATAGTATTTTGTTACTGCTTTTACTCAAATGATGCAATACCAAGGGGAGCAAACGGAGAGGCACTCCTAAGCTACCACATTTGCTGTGATGAGATGGAAGATATAATAAGCATCACAGTAGCTACAATGTGCATCACTGCATTAGCTATAAACTATGAGCCTCATTCAATTCAAACCCCCCATCTTGCGGTATACAGAACGTGTGTCTGTAGGCGCGCTGCGAGCTCGCATTCTGCTACAAATCCAGTGCTATTCAATTGAACAAGCCCGCAAGTTATGGGCCGAAAGCCGAAACTGTAAACCATGCACTTGTACGTAGCATTTCAGGGCGGGAACATGATCAATTAAGCAGGGCCGTAACTACATAGAAAATGACACCATCATCATTACGTCAGTAAAACATGCAGCTTAATTAGCATTTGGAAATCCAATATGCGATCGGACCCGCAAAACTGCAAAATACAAAATAATAAAAATGAATGTCAATACTGTTCTAGTCCATGTGGGTGGCTTGATATGTATTAACTCATTGAATCCCGAGATTGATATAACTCCGAACTGAAACATAAAGAAAATTATTTTTGATTGGTGACTTGTGTATTTCATTGCTTTCCCCATCATTTAAAGGGCCGTATTGATTTTTTATTTACATTTACAGTGCTATGGACATGTACCCCTAGGATTTTCTTATACATTTGCCGTTTACGGGTGTGAAAACATTTGCAGGCTTGCGGAATTGTAGCAATTGAATAGAGATTTGCGATTTTAGTGATCGTAACCCTTGCAGACGTGAAAGATCAAAGGCTTAGATGGGGTGTAAGTTCCAGTTGTAACAACCACAGACACCAATTGAATAGCAAAGTAGCTCCATTACGGGCGCCGATAACTTACAATTGCTCAATTGAATGAGGCTCCATGTACTTGGGGGGGGGGGGGGGTGGAATTGCCATCACAGCCTTTCACAGCGCACCGCAGTACTATAACTCTAACTCTTTCTAAAAAGGCAATTCAGCTTTATGTCCAAGCAATATTTACTCATAACTAATCGATTATAGAAAAATAATCAAATATGTTTAGAAAAATGGATTTCAAATATTAATGTACAGATTATATGGTGGACCAATTGAAAGATAATTAGCTGGACCAATTGAAAACTAATAATGAAATATGCATTACTGAAATACTCCTTAGCATAGTATTGTCATTGTTGTAATAATGTGTAACCATGTATTTGGTCATTATTGAAACACTGAGCAACAGCTTTGATGGCTTTGCATTGTAGGCCATTGGAAGCCACAATAGTATTTACTAAATAATAATTCTTAGTCGTGTTCTATTCCACTGTGACCCATTACTATCGGGGTTTCTTAGTTGTGTGTTGTAAGGCAGTGGAGCAGAGTAGTAGCAAATGAACATGTACAATATACAATAATATTCATTGATTAACATAGATCTATATAAGCATATAATAGTATCCATGTATTACCATATATCTGTATATGTGTCATGTTGTATAACACAAACTCATTACCTAATTATGCTCATCACTTTCCTTGTAATTTCTATTATAAATGTCTATTATAAAGAAAGAGGTAAAAGTATTTTTTCTTTCTTTTATGTTACAAATTATTGGATGAATAGCAAATGCAATCAAGTGATATGCTTTTACAAATGATATGTATTAAAACATGAAGCAAATATACAGATCGACTATAAATTATAATTAACGGAATAGAAACTTCATCATCATCATGATGTTAGATAACAGGCTTTCCGGCACCTAGAAGGTAAAATGCTTAGCGCATAAAGCAAAGGTTATTGTAGCTACAGTTTATATACAACATATCGTTAATGCATACCAAATATTCATATAGAGAAGGCTCATGGAAAGTATGGGAAACATAGCTTAATGCAGTGTTCTCCTGCAAGAAATGTATTTATGTAAAACTGACAGCAGAGCACTTCCAAGCATGGTACTATATGTGCAGAATTTTATTTTTATTTTACCTACCCTATTTTCAATTTCTTTTTCACTGAAAAGACTTTCAAAAAATACATCCAATTTTTATGTTTTCTTTTTTTTTTTATAGTAGGATATTTAGTAAGCTTTGGGGCTTCTCTTAGAGAGCCTACCAGGCAGGAGGATCCACCAAGATCATAGGACTTATTTTCTATGCTATCCCTTGCCATAGGCTACCTACTATTCCCCATTTTGTATTTTAATTTGGGTGTCTATTTTGCGTTAAAATCCAAAATTTCATTTTAAGGAATATATTTTTATAAGAACTGTGGTTCAAAGTTAAATTAAACTAAAATCACATAAAGTGACTTTAGGTTTCATTTGTTATTTGTTCAGATAGTTTATCTAGACTGGTGTTAAGCACCTAACAATAGGAAAATAATTTCATCAGGTCTCTTTATTCCCCTCTCAACTGATCTATCACCAATGTTTAAACCTCTCCTGATGTAAACGCTATCTGATATCTTATCATTATTACCCCTGAGATAATGGATTGATAGTTTTGTATGTATTGCTATATTGTGTATTGATTGCCTGTAATGGTCTTCCCTCCCCTTTCCCTTTTCCTCACCTGTGACCCTTCCTCATACATTATTTGTAAACTCATAAAACTGAAAATAAAGAGTTGAAGATGGAGGAGATTCCATGAAAGAACCCCTATTCACTTAAAATGGTAACGCATTGTCCCACTGAACACAGGTTTGAAAACACTGGTTTAATACAGAAGAAAGAGGCTGTAATGTTCTCTGTATCAAGGTAGTTATGGAATCAGGATGATTGTGTGACTATATATGAGTGATTCCAGTGGCGTAGCTAGAGTAAACGTCACCCGGGGCGGTCCGTTCAAATGTCACCCCAGTGACCCCACACGACCCTAGAAGGAATGTCTTCTTGTGAGGCGAGCAGTTCAGACATGCGACTGCGAGGCTAGCGGCACTTAGACTGCAATGTGCGCCGCAGGCGCTCATCACAAGGCTTATGGGAGAGGCTTCAATGACTCCCATGTCTGTCCCCTTCCTCCTCCTTTCAGAGGCCCACACTGCTCCCCCTGCCCCACTGATGCTCCCCCTGCCCCACTGATGCTCCCCCTGCCCCACTGATGCTCCTCTTGCCCACTGATGGTCATTGCGAGGCCCGCAGTACACACATGTACCTGGTTGGTGCAAACCCTGCCCGTACCTGGTTCCAATCCTGCCAGCAGCGCCGCACTCACCGTCTTCTCATCTGCGCCGACCGTCCTCCAGCCAGAACTACTTCCTGGATCAAGCCGCGAATCGCGCAGGCGGGATGCGCATGCGCAATGCAAGGCTTGATCCAGAAAGTAGTTCCGGCCGGAGGATGGGAGCCACAGAGAGGGTGAGTGCGGCACTGCTGGCAGGGTTGCATCCAGGTACAAGACACACGGGAGGGAGAGGAGGGGGGAAAAGAGACAAGGGAGGCAGAGGAAGGGGAACGGAGACACAACGGAGGGAGAGGAGGTGGGAACGGAGACAAAAGGGATTTAGAGGGGGGAAAGCATACAAAATTTTGTTGGAGGTGACATAGTGTCACCCTCCATATGTATGCTGTCACCCGGGGCGGTCCGCCCCCCTCGCCCCCCCTTAGCTACGCCACTGAGTGAGTCTACATTCCTCAAATATAAAAGTAAATTGTCCTCGCCACACCCTGTATCATCTACACAGAAAAAAATGCAAAGTTGAAATTGTCCATACTACTACAAGCGATATGTGTGAACAATCATTAAGGAACATTTACTGAGCTATTGCATGGGCTATGATGAGGTATGAAGGTATGCGATGCAATTTTCTCCAGTTGGAAATTGAGTATGTCAAATACAGTGATGCATCACTCTCTTGTCATAGTTTAGTATATATCCCTCACTGTTGAAATGGAAGGCAACTTTCTGAACTTGAGGCATAGCATATTCTCTTCCAAAGTTAATAGCCACAATCCCTGCATTAGCATTTTTTGTTTTAGGAGCAATGCCAAATAAAATAATTAATCTCTTACAAATCCCCATCTGCACACATAAACTACAGGGTTCCTTTATTTCCAAACGATTTATATGTAAGGAAGCTACCTCTGCTAAATCATATATTGCTCCGGAGATGTGATTTACCTAGTCACAGCAGTTATCAGCAGAGAGTTATTTTATGTAACCTCCTTTCATAACAAAAACTATCAATCAGTAGCACTCAAAAAGCTTGGTTTCCAAGGAGAGCAGTGGATCAAGCCAGTATTGCAGTGACCTTGGTTGGATTAGAATTAAGTGAATGTCTTTCTGCTATACATGCTTTTGCAGTGGTTGCAGGCACAACTGCTAGCTTTAGATATATATTTCAAGAAAAAAAAGATGCTGACTCTAAAATAAAAGATTTTATAGTTAATTGCAAAAATAAATGCATATGTACAATATTTTGTATTAAAACTATTATACCTTTACCTTGTATATAGTGGTGATTAAAATGTCAGGGTTTAAAGGTAATGATAGTTTATTAAAATTGGACTTCTGGATCGCTACCTTGTTGTGGTGAAGGGACTTGTGTACTTCAGTGAAGCTGTAAGCTATGCCATGTAAAGCCACCCAAGATGGGCAGGTTACAGCAGAAGTCAGACAAATAGCAGTCCACTGGAGAAGAAACTGGCAACCCACTCCAGTGTTTTTGCCAAGAAAGCCTTATGGATAGGCAAGATCAGAGACATAAGGATAACATGCCTTATGTGCTGTGGTCCATAGGGTCACAAAGAGTCAGAGACGACTGAACGACTGAACAACAACAACAACATATCAAAATGTTTATCAGGCTCATTGCCCTTCACAACTCTTATTGTAATAAGTAACTATTGTGAATACAGTGAATCTCACTGCAGTAACTGTCAATTAGCTTCACACTTATCACACTTATTAGCCTTTGTCACAGCACCTTCACAGCTTTAATGCTTTTATTTAAGCTAGTTTTTATTATTAACTAGTCTTATAACTGCTCATTCACAGTGAGTAATATATACATTGCTATGAAACGATTTATTAATATATTATATATGCAACTGCAGCTGCCAAAGGTTTGGCTGATCTCTATTTTAATATGTTAAATAATAAATCCACTACGCATGGCAGATATAATATAGTAATTAACATTTCCACATAATTTTTATTATAAGTTGCTGTGAATATAGTTACATAGTTACATAGTAATTGAGATTGAAAATGTAATTTTAGTTCATCAAGTTCAACCTTTTTAGATCTCCTCTGACCTTTGCAATATGCAGATTAATTGTTAATTGAAGCATAAGAAGGTAAACCAAAAATAAACATTGAAACTTTGCCGATTGTCTCAAAAGGGGGGAAAAAAATGTTCTTCCTGATCCCAGATACTATCGATTGGAATTCCTCACTGGATCAATACTCCCTCTCTAATTATCCAGGATAACCATGAATGCCCTTTTTATAAAAAAAATATATCCAATCCCTTTTTAAAGTTATCTATCGAATCCGCTGTCACCACCTCCTTTGGTAGAGAATTCCACAGTTTAACCACCCTTACCATGAAGAACCCTTTTCTTTCTTTCAGATGGAATCTTCTTTTTACTTCTAACCTCAAAGGATGTCCTCTTGTCAGTTGAAAACCTCTTGGCACCAAAAGTCCACTTGACAAAACCTTCTACTGTCCCTGGATATATTTATATAAGGTAATCATATCTCCGCTTAGATGCTTTTTTCTAGAGCAAATAAGTTTAGTTTGCTTAGTCTTTCTTCATGACTTAGCCTCTCCATTTCCCAGTATACAGTTCTATTGTATCACTGACATACATTTCAGTTGAATCTTTGTATTAATGATTGTGGTTCATGAGCATCAGTGGTGAATTAAGAAATTGAGTGGACAATTAGTATGAGCATAGTGCATCATATTTGAAAAAAATTATACTGTGATGGAGTTACTGTGAAGAATTGCATTAGACCTGATTTATACCTGCCATTCTTTGTGAATCTAACCTTCTGCATTTTAATAAATAACAAACTAAACATTAGTTCCTTCCCATCTCCAATATTCACATTTGTTAAGGGAACATTTGGGTTATTCTTAAAGGTAGAGGGAGTAATTTAGCTTCCATTTTAGCATTTTGCCTTTTGTCATTCTGCTATCTCTTGCAATTATTTCAGAGGTAAAAACATGAACCTTTGGACTTCACAATTTTAAGAGCATGATTATTATGTAGAAAGTATTTTTTCAGTCACTGAATCACACCTGTGGTGTTGTAACTGAAAGCAATGTTGGCAGTAGGAAAATGTGTATTGCTTTTTTCTCTGCCAACATAACGTAGATGCCATTTTATAAATGCATCCTGTTTAATACATAACTTTTGCCTAACTTGATTTAATATGTTTTTATTAAAATTGGCAATTTTGCTTAGCAGAACATATTTTGTTTATCAAAGTAACACATTAACAGCCTTATTAAATTGTGATTTGGTAAATTTAAAAGGTCTCTAATTAAGCACACAGCATATTTTTTTTACAGAAGTTTTTAGTTAGTGAACTTCTATCCAAAAGCAAGATCTTCACTAACTAAAAACTTCTGTAAAAAAAATATGCTGTGTGCTTAATTAGAGACCTTTTAAATTGACTGAATCACAATTGAATAAGGCTGTAAATATATTTGTAAAGTGTAAATATATCAAATCATGGTGTAACTAAGTCAGCTGCTCGTTGTAGAAGATACTTTATATGTTACTGATACAATCCACTGCACAGTGTGCTAAAGGGTGTCTTAATGGGCTATTTTGTCACAATGTGTGCAAATTTATTTTGACAGTGATAAAAAAAGTCCAGCTGGGATATCACACAATTTGATCCACTCGCTAATAGCAAGGACCTGGAACACACCAAAACTGCTGTGCACCAGCAGATAGACGCTGTGTATGTCTCTGAATCGTCGTCTGATATGAAGCTGGATTTGTTTGAACAACATAATTCCAATAAACTAATGGGTATTGTTGCATAGTCTGTCATTAAGGATATGCAGGTATATGCACATTTTGTGGTCACTATTCTCCTGTATTTTGATCCCATAGTTTGACCAAATAATCCACCACATGTGTCTCCACTTCTCCACAGACCTTTGCTTAGTCTCTTCTCACATAACCTTACATAGTTACATAGTATTTGAGGTTAAAACAAAGACGTATTGTCCATCAAGTTCAACCTTTTCAGATCTCCTCTGATCTGCAATATGCAGATTAGTTGTTAATTCTCACTTCCGCACACTCACGCTCCACCAGACATTCTCCAAATCTACAAAACCTTAAAAATGGCACCATCCTAATACATCCTATACCAGGTCATCTGCCATTTTCTGATTACAAAGGTTCTGGATCACTTAGCACCACCGCAGCACTAACAATCACTAAATTATTACTACCCTTCATCATAACACAATGGTTCCATTTCAAAATTATGCAATACCTTCAGGTCCAGGCACAACATTACTGTTACTAAAGAAATGTAATATCCACATATAACTGGAAATGTCTTTAAGTAGAGTCCTAAAGCAACATGAAATAATAAACTTTTTAATATTAAAACAGTAAATCTTCCTCTATCTGTTTAGTGAGACATTTGTGAGATTATGCATTAAAGGCGTTCAGACTTATTCGTAAGAACTGAAGTCACATAAAAAAATAACTTTGTTCACCCTTGATCTATGGACCCAGAAGTGCTGTGAAATATCCATGAAAGTCTCTAGATGCAATGACTAGACTTTTTTTATGTACCCACAAATCATTAGATCAATGAAGATTGTAAATAATGGACTTTTGATTGCAGGATTGTCTTTTCCAAGTCATTAAGATGTCAGATACAATATAGATCTGCAACTATAACCATCAACATATAAAGACAGGAATATGTTGGCGCCGCATTCTTTTGGAGGAATCTCTTCCATTGCTTTTTAACAAGGCCAAGCATTCTCATTCATGTATGCAATCTTATAAAAACTACCAACTGTTTACAGTAATCTGCTGTTATTTGCTAGTAGTGACTTGTGCATAAATGCATGATATAATGTAAGTATACCTCTCAGCTATTACTCTTTTGGAGGAACAGTCCTTCTTTTAAGAGAAAATCCTTCTGTGCCATCCAGATTCCAAAATGTCCCTCTTGAAAGGGTCAATTCTACATTTAAGGACCTGCCCTCTATTTAAGTATGACCTTGTCCTTTTTATGTCAACAAATCTAATTTCAAGAGAAGGAGAAAAACAAGAAATATGTCTGGTCTGCATTATATACATATACATAGAGCAGAGTACTCATATGAGGCACATATATTTCTAAATGTCAGATCTGTTGCTCAAACTGCTATTACTGATAGCAAATTGCAGTTATGCTATTAGTAATATTTCTGTACTCAATAATATATACCCTCACTTGCCACTCAAAATAGTATGGGGGGTATGGTGTAAGTGTGATGGATACTAAAACAGATACCTAATCTTCTTGAACATACTATTAATGGTCATTATTGATAAGGTTTAGGATGGACATTACAGTTAAACTGTATAAGCAAGCTTTATAATAAGTCGATAGCATGCATTGTATAATACTGTTCACTAACATAAACATAAATTGGTAGTGCAATTCCCCTACGTTAACCAGGGACATATTAGCTCTTACAACATATATCTAGAAAAGCTTTAACAGTTTTGATTCTGTTAATAAAAACAATCAATCATCAGTTGCTGCAGTATAGGTCAATGATTTCATATTGTAGTTCTGCTACACAATCAATTGTCACGGTGTAGATCAGTGCCTTCTCCAACTCTAGTTCTGCTACACAATCATAAACTGCTACAGTATAGATCAGTGTTTTCTGCATCTCTAATTCTGCTACACAGTCATCAGGTACAGTGTAGATCAGTATTTTCTCCAATTCTATTTCTGCCACACAATCATCAACTGCTATATTGTAGATCATTCCTTTCTCCAACTCAAGTTCTGCTACAAAGTCAACTGGTACAGTGTAGATGAGTGTCTTCTCCAATTCTAGTTCTGCTATGCAATCAGTAACTGATACAGTGTAGATCAGTGTCTTCTCCAATTCTAGTTTTGCTATGCAATCAGTAACGTTACAGTGTAGATGAGTGTCTTCTCCAATTCTAGTACTGCTATGCAATCAGTAACGTTACAGTGTAGATGAGTGTCTTCTCCAATTCTAGTACTGCTATGCAATCAGTAACGTTACAGTGTAGATGAGTGTCTTCTCCAATTCTAGTTCTGCTATGCAATCAGTAACTGGTACAGTGTAGATCAGTGTCTTCTCCAATTCTAGTTCTGCTATGCAATCAGTAACTGGTACAGTGTAGATCCGTGTCTTCTCCAATTCTAGTTCTGCTATGCAATCAGTAACTGGTACAGTGTAGATCCGTGTCTTCTCCAATTCTAGTTCTGCTATGCAATCAGTAACTGTTACAGTGTAGATCAGTGTTTTCTCCAATTCTAGTTCTGCTATGCAATCATTAACTGGTACAGTGTAGATCAGTGTCTTCTCCAATTATAGATCTGCTATGCAATCAGTAACTGTTACAGTGTAGATCAGTGTCTTCTCCAATTATAGATCTGCTATGCAATCAGTAACTGTTACAGTGTAGATCAGTGTCTTCTCCAATTATAGATCTGCTATGCAATCAGTAACTGTTACAGTGTAGATCAGTGTTTTCTCCAATTCTAGTTCTGCTATGCAATCAGTAACTGTTACAGTGTAGATCAGTGTTTTCTCCAATTCTAGTTCTGCTATGCAATCAGTAACTGGTACAGTGTAGATCACTGTCTTCTTCAATTCTAGTTCTGCGATGCAATCAGTAACTGTTGCAGTGTAGATGAGTGTCTTCTTCAACTCTGGTTTTCAAGGACTAATATCTCAGATTATTATTGTACGATTACAGGAAAGTCAATCATTGTCTCAAAAATGTTGATGTAATGATATCCTGAAATCTAGCCTTTTGTTTACCCTCAAGAACTGGAATTAATATGATTGATTAATGTTTTGTGGGGAGATGCGGAAAAAAAAACACTTTTCACCTCATTTCTGTTTATTTTGGCCAGTCAGTAAAACTCAAGGTTAGCTTTACAAGGTGATATCAAGATCTGCACATCTCCAGCGTATGAAGCAACATACCGTAAGAAATGAGGAAACAAATATATCCCAAACATTGATTTGTTTAAGTTTTTCACACTTTCACCTGATTTTCCTGGTCGTTTGGGTAAAAATGCTTTATTTGTCCCAGATATATGCAATCTGCATTGTAAGCAAATGTAAAAAAAAGATGTGTACGTGAAGTGCAAAATGCGAATGAACTCATGGAAATGATGATTTTGTTTAAGACTTTTGTTCCTTTCGAAATTTGATTCCTGCAGTTTTGAACAAAAGTGACTGACTAAGCCAAAATTAGAACATATAGTTTCATAAGCATCTTATGCATTACATTAACTTACATAAAATCCACACTGAGCAAATCTAATTAATATTCTGAAAATGTCTGGTGCCATGCTGTGACTTTCCATTAATGTGATATTTAAGAAAAAATATAATTTCTTATTTACATAATTAAAACAAAATAAATATTGTATCCATTTTGGAAACCACTGTACAGATATTTATACTTCAGCTTAAAAGTAGGCTAATAAAAATCATAAGCATCTTTAATATATTGAAGGTTAATTGTGCTCTTAAACTGTAGCAATTGTACAGTTGTATTAGCAGCATTCTAGCATCCATAAAAATGCTTTTGGTGCTGTTTGCTCTGAGAAAACTTGTCAACATGGTACTGTCTCTTTATTTATCCAAGTGGAATAATTCAGAGCTAGCTGTGCATTGTGCACTGAAGCATACCTTCTTGTCTCTGATTTAGTGTTTCCTTGCACAAAAATACTAAAGCAAGGTAAAATAGAAAACAAAGTAAGAGATATTCTGGCATGATTCTAGCTTTGACAAAGTGCAAGACAGATATTAGCGAAATTAGAGGTTTTTCCCTCACTCACCTAATGATTTAATAATATTAAAATATTATCAAATCAAATAAATATACTAATATTATTAGAGTCATTGTATAGTGAAACGACATAGAGCATTGCTTAATGCAGAAAGAGTATACCATGATTTCATTATTCTTTACTGCATGGATATGAAAGCCACAATTTATTAGGGGCCCTCTGCTATCAGCAGTACAGTGGGACATTTAATTTGTATGGGAAGATGGGTGATACATCACCACAAATTGCACAGAGATGGTTGAGAAGAAGTGGATAGTGTGAACCTAACAAAAAACAAAAAAAGACAATTGGAGGGAGGGAGCTGGGGATATGCAGTGCAAAGTGTAGATGGAGAAAAGAAGTACGCTCGCACCACTACCTTCTTTGTTCTCAGGTCTAGACTGAGGTGTAGGCCACCATATGAGAGTGCTGCAGGGGGTGGGGGGGGGGGGGTCTAGTGAGTGATGGAGTGAGCCAGGTTTCATTGATAGCCAGTAGATTGAGGGAGTTGGAAATAAACAGGTTGTCATGATGTAATTGTTTAAGTGCTCATATTGCCATTATGAATATGGCCAAGGGAGCATGACATTGTTGCATTGGGATTATGTATTATTGTGTGTAGTTATACAGTATGTTACCTGCACATGGTTATTATGTATCCTAGTTATAATATATTATAAGAGGGAAATGTGATATAGAACTTATGTGGAATTGGTAAAAATGCTCTGCATAGAAGTTAGCTGCAGATCATTGCACCCTCATACATACAGACCTTCGGTCAAGACAGATGTATGTACTTCAAGTAGTCCTAAGCTAACATTTGAGTTTAACATCAATATTTTTTTCACTAGCCAGCTATGTATAACTGGTGAATTTGATCTCCAGAGCTTTGATAGCCCAAGGTTGCAAGCCAGATGGGCTGACATCACACATAGACAAATGTACACAAGGGTGTGATATTGGAGAGTATAAATATGTTGTTTTGATAATTCAATAAAGGTTCAGTTAAAGGTTTTCACATATTCACAGTGTGAGACTATTTCTGTGTTTTGTATCCTGACTTGGGGAGTGGTCTTGCCATGGGTCACTAATAACCTGTATGCAGTATTCTCTGTCTGTACCTTTTGGGCCTTGCCCTCTTCAGAAGCCATCTTTTGTGTCACAGACAACAGTAACTACACGATTCTGAAAATTGACAGAGTAAGTAATTTTAAAGACAGATGAAACTCACTCAAGGGGTGGTCTGACCACCTACATATATTTTGGGATTTATATTGACCCCTATGATATTCTGCATAATATAGAGATGTTAGAAGTGGTGTCTCCAACTTATTTTCCATTGAGGAACTCCGTTCACGAGCTCCAGCACTGCTCTAGAGCCAAATGTAACCAAGTACAGATTAATTAATGGCTCTTGGCTTCCCAATTTTAGTGGTGTGGTGAGCCTGTAGCAGAGCCTGAACCATTGAACGTGAACACCCCCTGCAGAACAACAATTTTCGCATTATATCTGTGGATTTCACTTAGTCACTGTTTACTCCATTTCTTCTGGAGTCAAATTTTACATCAATCCAAACCCTGGGAAAATTTGACTTTTTTGAGAGATAAAATTATATATAGGCTAATATCATAGTAACATAGTTACATAGTAATTGAGGTTAAAAAAAGACTTTTAGTGCATCAAGTTCAACCTTTTTCAATCTCCTCTGATCTGCAATATGCACATTAATTGTTAATTGATAATTGATCCAGGGGAATTCAAACAGAAAAAAAAAACAGTCGAACTTTGCCGATTGTCTCAAAATTAAAATATAAAAATATAGAATTCCTTCCTGACCCCAGATATTGGCAATCAGATTCCTCCCTGGATAATAACTCAATCTCTAATTATCCAGGATAACCCTGAATACTCTTTTTATTTAAGAATATATGCAATACCTTTTTAAAGTTATCTATCGAATCTGCTGTCACCACCTCCTTTGGCAGAGAATTCCACAGATTAAGCACCCCTACTGTGAAGAACCCTTTTCTTTCTTTAAGGTGAAATCTTTTTACTTCTAAACTCAAAGGATGTTTTCTTGTCAGTTGAAAACCTCTTGGCACAATAAGTTCTCTTGACAAAGCTTTGCTGTATGTATTTATTTAAGGTAATCATATCTCCTCTAAGAGGCCTTTTTTCTAGAGAACATAAGTTTAATTTGGTTAGTCTTTCCTCATAACTTAAACCCCTCCATTCCCCTTATTAGTTTTGTTGGCCTTCTCTTTAAAATTTCCTTTTTATGTAGTGATGTCCAAAACTGCATATTCCAAATTAGGGCATACTAGAGATTTGTATAGTGGCAGAATTATATTTGCTTCCCTGGCTTCTATACCCTTCTTAATACATGCTCATATTTTATTTGCCTTTGCAGCTGCTGCTTGGCTTTGAGCGCTGTTACCTAGGTGGTTGTCCACAAGCACTCCCAAATCCCTTTCAATATCTAATACCCCTATCTTTGCTCCATTACGATTATACATTTCTTGGCTGTTTTTCCTTCCCAGAGGCATGACTTTACATTTATCTACATTTATCTGTACATATCTACTTCACATATATGAAACTAAGTACATGATTACTGTTAGTATGTTGGCACTGTATATGTTATGATACATTACCCTTTATAGGGGTAGTATATAAACAAATGTGTACCAACACAACCCTAGATGCCTCATTTAATTTATAATTTATAGCTCATTCAACATTTGCACATTTAGAAAGCTATTAGCTGAATGCTATCATTGTGTGCGTCTTTGTTATGTACAATTCTTTGATTTGCTATTTTGAATGTAATTATATTAGAATATGTTTGAGTGTATGTTGAGAAAAATATGCATTTAAATTTTCACAAGATATCTGGACAGAGCTGACCTTTGCAAAAAATACATTGAACTGCCCCTGCCCTCTACTTCACCAGTCCATTGAACACTCAAGGAAAAAAATGCTCTGCTATTACTCCTGAGAGTGAAATTGGATATAGCTCTAATATGCCACTGGCAATGGTGGAAATATACTGTATGATCTATATATAAATCACTTAAAAATAACCATTTATGTTACCAAATGTAGGCTTTTGCATGTAGGCTTTTGCATGTACTCAAATTATGCCACCAGATATAGTAAGAGTATTCCCTTGACGGTAGGTTTACAAAATATTTCATATACAGTAATTTGTTAAATTGCTAGATCACTGTATATGTCTCTATTTGTGAAGCAGACTCTTCAACCTAAGTATTGTGTACAAATGAAATGCCAGTATAGCAGTTTTTAAGGAAAACCCTACATCTCTCCCATTTGTTATATGTTGAAAAAACAAAACCCTGAATAGTTATTGACTAACAATATATTTACTCATGAAAAAGTAATACAGCCTGTTTTTAAATAGAAATATATATATATATATATATATATATTTGATGCCTCTGTAGGATTTTGGATGGACCCTTGACACTTTGGTGAAAGATGTGTATGTGAGAGAGGATTTTACATTTCTGGAGAGCTGTGGTTGCATTGAATGATGTAAGGTCTCTGCTTCTGGGTCAGTGAGGGGAAGGGGAGTGGTGACAATTTCAATCTTGTTCTATTATGAAATAAAAACTCTGGACTTCTGCCTGTTCCCTTCTCCCCCATTGGATTCATATACTCATAAGTCTTCACATATTCAGATAAAAAAAAAAAGTCTGTGGCTTAAACAGCTGCAAATATTGTTAGTATGATACATACTTTACAAACAGGTGCTTATTTTCTTGAACTCCAGTGATCCTTTCACTAAGCATCTAAGGGTCTGTGATATACTTTGCTGTGCTATGGGGGGGGGGGGGGGGGGGGATATTGCCATTGTATCTGTTTGCATGCCATGACTTTGTAAAACTACCAAAGACCCATGTTTTGTGGTTAACACTAAATAGGTTTTTCTAAGTCTGTTTTTACTCTATTAATAAGTGCTTTCTGATTGCAAGCTATGTATGTAATAAGGAAAACAGAAAAAGACACTGATATAAAGCACAGCAAAGAAAAATATCAAAACGGAAAACTGCAAATAATGTTAATGGGTCTATTATGGTAATAAAAATCGAAATCAATTATCTAACACTAATTCAATTTGTTTTAAATAACAACCAGTTGAGAAAATGCTTATTCACAGGTAAAGTTTTATTTTCTACCATAAGCTGTGCCCCACTAACAACATTTTTATGAAATGTTCATCTATTTGGTAAAAATAAAAATCAACATATAAATGAAATCAGTGCTGTTTACACTGTCAAAAATCGAACATAAATGTAATTTAAAATATTGACCAGGTGCATATGTCTAGCCTTAAATTGTGAATCTTAGAACCCCATACTGAACATACATGTTCCCATGGGTTGTGTTTCTGTCCAGGCCCACAAGACCCAGGCCTAGAGCAGCTCATTTTCAGGGGACAGAAGTCTGCCTGAAGATGCATTGCATTGACATATGTTTGTATATGCACAGAAATGACTCTATGCGGCGATATTGTTTGTAAGTGTACTTGACATAAATATACATAAACAAGATTTGATATATAGAAAGGGATAAGAAGGAGCTGCAAGTGTGGCATGGGGGGAGCACAAATCTGAATGGCCTAGGGTTGCATAAAACCCAAATGCACCCATGCCCTGCTTACAGTATGTTCTTATAATATTTTAGCATGTATTATACTAAGATAAGCATGTTATTTTGTCATTTATTTCAATTTCAAAACCTCACTGGACATGGTTGCCAGAGCAACATGGCGTTGTTTATAGTGGAACAATATCAGTGAGGCAACGTATCTAAGCAACCAGGCCAAACCATGTATTGCTGAGGTATTCCTAATAGAATGTCAGAAACTGGTATTCTTTTGTGCATTTTAAATGTGGCCATTTTTATAAGTTCAGGAAACATGCACACAAAAAAAGTTATTATTATTATTATTATTAATAAACTTTATTTGTAATGCGTCAAGATATGTCATAGTAAAATGTGGTAATAAAAAAATACAAAACACAAGGCAAGTTAATTTATTAACCATACTCTTCTGATCACATAAAATATAATTGTATTTTTTATAACTTCCCAAAGACACTATTTTAATGAGCTACACTTGACAAAAAAATTTTAGGAATTAAAAGAAAAGCATAAAAGTCTTTAATTTATTACCTATAATACTGCAGCGGAAGACACCATTTTGGATTCTGCTCTTCTACTCAACTCTTACAGGTGGGAGGAGATCCTAAATGTAGGGTAAACCTTCGCCTGCTCTAATGGGAATGTGGCAACTCTAAATGCCAATGCTTTTAGTAGAACAAATGTAAACATTGAAAAAGGAATCACACAGTAAATTATAATTGTATCTTTAAGTTACCTTATCTACAGATGGCTTTATTGTTGGTTTTATAAACACACATTTCTTGAACTAAAAAGTAGTGAACTAGATACTCATAACGATTTATCTGGCACTAATATTTAAATGTGTATTTATTTTAATTTTTACTTTCTAGAAAAAAATTGCCAATAATCAAGCTTAGATATTCAACAGACAATGTTGTAAAGATGGGACTGCAGTAGTCTAGGAAGTAGGAATTCTTTTTAGTAGGTTATAGTACTCTTTAAACAAAATGTTACTATAAGCAAAATAACTCATATGCCTCCTATAAAATCATATAACTGATGAAACATTTTAGTAGCACTTTCTTAATTATGACATTATTATGACATATACAGTGACATTGCTAAAATAACAGTGAATTACTTTAATATGCACTTAGAAATTTGTATATGTGATTAACAACCATAATTGATCTTATTAGACAGGTATTAACATTCCAGCATTTAAAAATAACATCATGTCAACTTCAATCACTGTTGTTTTCTGGAGACTAGTGATAGAATACTTTAGGAGATATACTACTGATTATGAAATACAACATTTATATTAGTTTAATGTGACATAGGCTAAATAGGAGCTTATTGGGCTTTAGCATAATTCAGAAATGACTATAGTTTTAGGATGAATAGTAGCTCATGCAACGCTAGCATATTTTCATATTCTATATGCTAATGAAGAGGTTATGAATTCATGGAATTAAATGAATTAGGCCCCGGGCTATTTTTTTCTATTTTCAATAGATCAGGGTGGTTTGAAAGACTGAATATTAATATGATTCACATCACTATGTACAACGGTGACCTGTTTTACCTACAGCAGTCATTCAAATCTGGGTCTGTTTTCTAGGAATTCTGTTGGCATTGTGATGTGTATGTCAGAAACGTATGGCTATATATTTAAAACTGTAAGAAAGGTCAGTTCACAGATAAGAGAGCTGAAACAGCTTATTTAAATCTTTGGAAACACGGTTACATGCTGAAAACAAGAAAAAGGATCATAAAAGCAACATATGCTGTGTTGTTCTTAACAGACATCTGTCCAATCATAAAAAGCAGAGGTCACCTCTACTCGCATGTTGGAATCTAAAGGCTCACTTTTGTTATGTTTTTTACTTTATGATATTTGAAATTCGTAATTATATTTAATTATTACTATTTAAAATTTGAACAAAACACAAATATGACAATTTACTAAAAACTCATACAAGTCTCACAAATTTGCAAAACAAAAATGGCTCTGTTCTAATTTATATGGATTATACTGAATTTTTTCAAGTGGTTATAGTCTAATCCCGATGTTGCCCCTTTGCTCACTGTGCCTAGGGATATCAGTGACACTTCACTGACAACGGCCAAAAGAAGTATGTTTGCCAAAATCATATACTATAGGAATATCTCCTCACAAGAACCCAATGACCTAAAACTTCAGAAACTACATCCTGAGTAGGCACTTTATGGTAAAGTTGCCGATTCTCATCTATACATATCTCACATTGTTGTTAGCTCTCCATGGCCCTTATTCAATTGCGATTTGGCCAATTGAATAGGGCTCTAAATAAGCACATAGCATATTTTTTTTAAAGAAGTTTTTAGTTAGTGAAAACCTTGCTTTTGGATAGATGTTTACTTACTAAAAACTTCTTTAAAAAATATATGTTATGTGCTTATTTAGAGCCCTATACAATTGGCCAAATCGCAATTGAATGAGGGCCCATGGCATTAGTGAATCAGAATAAGTTCCCTTTGTCCTTTAGCAAGTCCAAATAATGCATTTGCATGTATGAAGCAATCTGGAACTGATCTAATAATCTCTAAAACAGTCCCAGTCATGCATTGCTTAAACTGCACAATTTCTAGGCAGGGCCATGCAAATAAGAACAAACAGATACTACAGTTGATATACAATAAGCACATACAGCCTTATTAAATTGCAATTCGGCCAATTGAATAGGGCTCTATTTAAGCACATAGCATATTTTTTTACAGAAGTTTTGAGTTAGTGAAGACCTTGCTTTTGGATAGAAGTTCACTAACTCAAAACTTCTGTAAAAAAAAATATTCTTATATAGAGCCTTATACAATTGGCCGAATCACAATTAAATAAGGCTGATAATGTGCAGAAGATCCTTTTTTATATATTTTAAATTTTTAATTGTTCAAATATGCAAAAAAACGCACATAAATATCAAATTGTACAGCAATCATTCATAACACACATTTCCATAACATCAAAAATATGTGCAGAACATTCTCAATGTGCAAATTTGATACATTTGCACACTCAATTATTATTCATAATTTACATAGAAGTGTATGCCTAAATCTAAACCAATTTGCACTTTGATAAAGCTAGCCTACATGTTGTCACTCTTTCCAAATCCATTATTAATGTAATTCCTTTAAAGCATGTGCTTGTACTTATATAACTAACCTACCTTATAGAATGCTATTTATATCTACTTGGTCTCATCAATGTGGCAATGTCTACTGGGTCATACATTGAATCTTTTTACAATGCTACTTGCCAGAAATCCATTAGGCTTATGGCAGGAAATAGACAAGCATTTTGTCCAACATGACCCATATTCCTTCACAAATGTAAAGACTGCCAGGGGTTGTCATGATGATCAACACATTGGACTACGAAGCCGCAGCTGTATCACATTTGCTCACAAAAGCAAGGAAACACCTGTATGTTTTCATATACTGTACATTGCAGAATATAAGACTAAGGAGCTGTTTTGTAAGATAAATAGTTTTTTGATATTCATTCCTGATGAGGCACACTAGGTGCTCCACCAAAATGTGTATTTATTTAAAACAAATTTAGCAAAATGTATATGTTTATTAAAAATGCAAATATGCACCAAGGACAAAATCCTTTTGTGATTTTTTTATGGATCATAGTTGAAGTTTTACACAGAACATTCCAATAAATTAGAGGCAAATAGTCACAAATAATCTGGTTACATTTTTCATACACCATTTAATACACACCCTTGCTATTGGCATCTCCAGATTGTAAAATAAAAATCGGAATTATTAATGCAACACTAATAAAATGTCTAAGCTGTTCAAAAAACTGTGTATAACTAAATTGAATATTTATTTTTAAATCCAGTCATATAAAAGATAAATGCAGCATTGGTATCTGAGTTATTTTTCTGCTGTGCATAGGTGAGTTCATCAGAATGACGGAGGCAGTGATAGGTTTACCTGTGCACAGCAGAAGAATAATTACATCATGGCCTGTGTTTGGTGCTCCAGGACTGACATTGCATTCCACTGCCATAAAAAAAACTTGTAAGTTAAATATCTTGGCTTCTTGAAAAAAGTGGTATATTTGTAAAAAAAAGTGGCATTGGTAACTTCAGGTCAATATTACATTAAAAAGCCTTTTAATCAAATGGTATTCTGTTTTATCATGAATAATAACACTGTATTTATTATCTCTACTTTATTTCCCACTAATATTCCTGGATAATAAAACAAACCCATTTTTTACTCAATCTATAGTTCAAACTATAGTGCAGATTAGCCATCATTGGTCCATGTCTCCCTAATACGTTTTTAACAAGGTGCCCAACAATAGCACAGCTAAATCTTCAGTCAGTTAAGACTTTCTCAGGTTAAATCTACTGTGAAAAGACAGCTCCGGCCAAGGGGGACGTGGTATAGGAGAGAGCTACGCTAATGATTGTTTGGATTTAGTCACGCAACCAAACCCTTCAAGACAAATATCAAAAGTATCATTCGATATTATATTCCCAAAACAAAGTAATTATATTTTATTCCAAACTTTGAATGCATTTCTAGTAAAGTGGCCTGCAGTGCTTAAGTAATGTATTTCAAGACCCCTTTTAACCTGCAAAAGTAATTAGCATTCTGCTGGGAAAAGGCTAAAGCTCTATTATAATGTTCACTTTGATTACTGGTATCTCTCTTTTATGGCTTAATTGACAACCTAACTCCAGTAGGTGTTGGCAGATTCATTTTTTTTTCTTTATTCGTAAAACTTATCAAGCAGAAGCAATTAATTAAAAGTACCAAGTAAACTAGGGTGTATATAAAATTATGTTTTAGTAGTGCTTTTCCTGAAATCCAGAAACATTTGCCTTGCTGTATGAAATTAAGCATGTATGTTTTCTATATATAGAGGGTCGAGTCAAATTATTATGACCACTGCCTACTTTTCAATGTCAGCAGGGCGTAGCCAATGAAATACGGCACGTGTCATGAACTGGCTTGGTGGATATATAAGGCGACATGTAGGCCTTCTGCAAATATATCAACCATTGCTGTCATGGGTAAAACGTGCAATTTATCGGACTTTGAAAGGGGATGATCATTGGTGATGGCAGCGTTATGGTCTAGGGGATAATTCCTTGGCATTGTCTGGGTCCACTCATACCTATGGAAGGCCCATATATCCATCCTTGCAGGTCAAGTACAGCCATACATGTTGACTATCTTCCCTGGAGCGGATGGGATCTTCCAGAAGGACAATGCACAATTTCATATGGCCAGCATTGTCCAGGAGAGGTTGAAGGAGCACAATGAAAACTTTCAAGTACCTCCCTGGCTTTCCATTTCCCAAGACAGAAAACCCTGTTGAGCACCCGTGGGACCACTATGATAGCCATGTTGGCCGTATGGATCTTCCACCACGCACTCTTTAACTGTAGTCAGTATGGCTTCAGATACCCTTGCCAACTTTTCAGCATCTTATTGAGTCACTACCATAATGTTTAGCTGCTGTCTGTGCTGGGATTTTCAGGATATTAGCTGGTGGTCATAATAATATTACATAATATTAATAAATTGACTGTGTATATATATATATATATATATAAATCTGAGAAATACAATTATTACACTGTATTCTGGTAACACTGGCAGTTTCATGCAAATGTGCCCACAAAGGCTTTGCTCTTGTAATCCATAACCATATAAAACATGGCTTCCCTTAAGCATACACTCGCTGTATCAAACAGCTTTGAGCAAAGCTAGGGTTGTATTACCCACAAGCCAGGAATCCTTTCTCTCTCTCTATATATATATATATATATATATATATATATATATATATATATATATATATACTAGCTACTTGCCTGTCAAAAATGACAGGAATAAAATGTTAAGGATGGCAATGCTGTTTGCCACCGAATATGAGCACCTTCCTCGCTCATCGAGAGTCCCGGGCTGAGCGCCATCGGTGCTCACCGCATGGCTGGCAATGAGTGCCTTCAGTGCTCATTGCGAGTCTCTCCCCCTGTCTACTTCCTCCCTTGTGTCTCATTTCCCCCCTCTCCCTCCCTTTTGTCGCCTTTCACCCATGTCTCTTTCTCCCCCTCTCCCCTCGTGTCTCTTCCCCCTCTCATGTGTTTCTTCCCCCCCTCCGTCTCCTCCCCCCCTCTCCCTCCCCTGTGTCTATTCCCCCTCTCCCTCCCCTGTGTCTCTTTCCCCCTCTCCCCCTGTGTCTCTTTCCCCCCTCTCCCTCCCCTGTAACTCTTCCCCCCTCTCCATCACCTGTGTCTCTTCCCTTCCTCCTGTGTCCCCCCCCCCCCCCGGCTCTCTTCCCCTTCTCCCCTGTGTCTCTTTCCCCCTCCCTCCCCTTTGTCTCTTTTTACCCCACTCTCACCCCTGTGTCTCCTACCCTCTCTCCCTTGCCCTGTGACTCTCCCCCCTCTGACTCCTTCCCCCTCCCTCCCTGTGTCTCTTTTCAGCCCTCTCCCTCCCATATCTCTCTTTCCCCCCATCTCCCTCCCAGTGTTTCTTCCCCCCCATTCTCCCTTCCCTGTGTCTCTTCCCCCTCTCCCTCCACTGTGTCTCTCCCCCTCCCTCCTCTGTGTCTCTTCCCCCCTCTCCTCCCCTGTGTCTTTTCCCCCCTCCCCTGTGTCTCTTCCCCCATTCCCTGTGTCTCTTCCACCCCGCTCTTCCTCCCCTGTGTCTCTTTCCCCCTCTCCCCTCCCTGTGTCTATTTCCCCCTCTCCCTCCCCTGTGTCTCTTCCCCCCTCTCCATCCCCTGTGTCTCTCCCCCCTCCCTCCCCTTTGTCTCTTCCCCCCTCTCCTGTGTCTCTTCCCCCCTCTCCTGTGTCTTTCCCCCTTTTCCCCTGGCTCTCTTACCCCTCTCCCCTGTGTCTATTCCCTCCTCCCTCCTCTTTGTCTCTTTTTACCCCACTCCCACCCCTGTGTCTCTTCCCCCTCTCCCTTCCCCTGTGACTCTCCCCTCTCTGTCTCCTTCTCCCTCCCTCCCCTGTGTCTCTTTTCAACCCTCTCCCTCCCATATCTCTATTTCCCCCTCTCTCCCTCGCTGTGTCTCTTCCCCCCGCTCTCCCTCCCCTGTGTCTATTCCCCCTCTCCCTCCCCCGTGGCTCTTCCCCCCTCTCCCCCCTGTGTCTCTTCCCCCCTCTCCCCCTGTGTCTCTCCCCCCCCTTCCTTGTCTCTTCCACCCTGCTCTCCCTCCCCTGTGTCTATTCCCCCTCTCCATCCCCTGTGTCTCTTCCCCCTCCCTTTCCTGTGTCTCTTTCCCCTCCCTCCCCTGTGTCTCTTCCCCCCTCTTCTGTGTCTCCCCCCCCTCCCCTGGCTCTCTTCCCCACTCTCCCCTGTGTCTCCTCCACCCTCTCTCCCCTTTGTCTCTTTTTACCCCACTCCCACCCCTGTGTTTCTTCCCCGCTCTACCTTCCCCTGTGACTCTACCCCTCCCTCCCCTGTGTCTCTTCCCCCCTCCCCCTGTGTCTCTTCCCCCCTCCCCCCTGTGTCTCTTCCCACCTCCCCTAGCTCTCTTTCCCTGTGACTCTACCCCTCCCTCCCCTGTGTCTCTTCCCCCCTCCCCCTGTGTCTCTTCCCCCCTCCCCCCTGTGTCTCTTCCCACCTCCCCTAGCTCTCTTTCCCCTCTCTCCCCTGGCTCTCTTCCCCCCTCTCTCCTGTGTCTCTTCCCCCGTCTCTCCCCTTTGTCTCTTTTTACCCCACTCACACCCCTGTGTCTCTTCCCCCCTCTCCCTTTCCCTGTAACTCTACCCCTCCCTCCCCTGTGTCTCTCCCCCTGCCTCCCCCCTGTGTCTCTTCCCCCTTCCCCTGTGTCTTTTCCCCCCTTCCCCTGTGTCTCTTCCCCCCTTCCCCTGTGTCTCTTCCCCCCCTGTGTCTGTTCCCTCTTCCCCTGTGTCTCTTGCCCCCCGGTCCCTCCCCTGTGTCTTTCCCCCCTCTCCCTCCCCTGTGTCTCTTCCCTCTCCCCTGTGTCTCTTTCTCCCTCTCCCTCCCCTGTGTCTCTTTCCCCCTCCCCTGTGTCTCTCCCACTTCCTCTCCTGTGTCTCTTCCCCCCTCTCCTGGCTCTCTTTCCCCTCTCTCCCCTGTGTCTTTTTCCCCCTCCCTCCCCTTTGTCTCTTTTTACCCCACCCCTGTGTCTCTTCCCCCTCTCCCTTCCCCTGTGACTCCCCCCTCTGTCTCTTCCCACCACCCCTAGCTCTCTTTCCCCTCTCTCCCCTGGCTCTCTTCCCCCTCTCCCCTCCTGTGTCTCTTTCCCCCTCTCTCCCCTTTGTCTCTTTTTACCCCACTCACACCCCTGTGTCTCTAGCCCCCTCTCCCTTCCCCTGTAACTCTACCCCTCCCTCCCCTGTGTCTCTCACCCTGCCCCCCGTGTCTCTTCCCCCCTTCCCCTGTGTCTCTTCCCCCCTTCCCCTGTGTCTCTTCCACCCCTGTGTCTCTTCCCCCTCTCCCTTCCCCTGTGACTCCCCCCTCTGTCTCCTTCCTCCTCCACTTTGTCTCTTTTCAGCCCTTTCCCTCCAATATCTCTCATTGCCCCTCTCTGCCTCCCCTGTGTCTCTCCCCCCTCTCTCCCTTGTGTCTCTTCCTCCTCTCCCTCCCCTGTGTCTCTTCCCCCTTCCTCCCCTGTGTCTCTTCCCCCTCTCCCTCTCCTGTGCCTCTTTCCCCACTTCTCCCGCTCTTGTGTCTCTTAACCCCACTCTTCTTACCCCTCTTCCCCCCTTATCCTCCTCCCTCCTTTCCCCTTATCCTCCTCCCTCCTTCCCATCCTCCTCCGTCCTTCCACTCATCCATGAAAACTCAAAAGCTAGTCTGCCATGGGAATGAAATTAATAATGGATAGGTCATTTAAAGACATATCTAAGTGAGCTGAATTATGAATGCATCTGATAGAGGAGTATTAGTAGTGTATGCAAAAAAAATTGCATGAAAAAAATCTGAAAATAATCATTTAAACACTTACATTCAAATCAGCAAAATGTCTTGTAATTTCGGACAATTAGGGTTAACACCCTCCAAATTCACGCTAAATTAGCATCAAATTTAAAATAATTTTTTAGCAAAAACTTTTGAATTAAGTTCTGGGGTTCCTATTTGCATTGCAAAGCAGCTTAGGATATGTAGTGTGTCACTGATATGTGCTATGTATTGCTGCTGACATACAGACAGGAAGCTGCAAGAAGATTGGCTGAGCAAGCAACAACAAGTAAATAGTGGGTTAACATTGATCCCTGATGCTGTATGCTGATTGGGTGGGAACAAAGATTCATGTTTAGACACATCTGGAGGTGTCAACATAATTATTAGGATGATTTTTAGATATTAATAAATATGTAATGTTTTGTGAGATGTGCTGCATACAAATAGGTTGCTTTTTGACTAAGGATTGCAGAAATGTATTAATCCATGAAACTTGGACATGCTTTAAAAATATTATAAAAAAGTAATACAAGTAGCCCCTTCTGGATCGCTACCTTGTCATGGTGAAGGGGCTTGTGTACCTCAATGAAGCTGTTAGCTATATAATGTAGGCTCACCCAAGATGGGCAGGCCATTGCAAAGAGGTCAGACAAATTGTGGTCCACTGGAGAAGGAACTGGCAACCCACTCCAGTATATTTGTCATGAAAACAATATGGATAAGCACAACCAGAAACAAAAACAGATGTACCTGACATGCTACGTCCATATGGGCACTGAGAGTCGGACACGACTGAAGGACAGAACAATAAGACATGAAGACATTTCTGTCATGTTATAAAATGCACAAAAACAATTTGTAATACATTTCAATAAACGTACTAGCTAAAAATCAATAGATGGATTCACCAAGAATGGCCATGAGTAGTGTGAAGTGGAGTTTAGTAATACACAGGCGAGATTTAAAGTAAATATCATTTTTATTTATTGCAAGATACCCAACAAAAGTATTATTAATGCATTATATTTGTTATTGCAAAATATAAATAATTAAATAAATACAATTCCATGATAAATATAGTTGTATTTTTTATGTATAACAGAGTAGTTATATGTGTGATTACTAGGGAATAACAGCTTAATGAATACTGTGAAGGACTGCAATACAAATGCATCACAGCCTATTACAGCTCAGTGAATCTCCACCATTGATTTTGTACTTATTACACAGCCACTGCCTGTATAAATATAATGATTTAAATGCCAGAACAAATTCTGGACTACTTCATAATATTGTATATTGAAATGCTCTTTTATACCCAGTATGAAATGGCACTATGCTATGCATTGTCAATGATAAGGGTGTTTAGCTACCTTGGAAACAGAGGAGAGCAGTATATCGTTCCAGCTATTTTTATAGTGTACAACTACAACTGCTGACCCCAGCTTTTTAAAGTGGGCACGTCTCTACTTTTCAGTGAAAGGTCTTGGTCTTTAGCAGAATGACATTGTAAGATGTGCCAGAAAAAATGATGCATGATTTAGAGTATGAAATAAAAATGGTTATCCTTATCTCAGAAGACTTACAAGGAAACAACAAGAAAAAAACATATTTTATACAAAACCTTTGTCTGAATTATGAAAGGTCCAGTGTAAACTAAACATCATCATAAAAAAAACTTTTACTCTCACTGAAATTAAAAAAAAAAAAAAAAACATGATTGCTATCTAGGAAACTCACATAGTCACTCATTTTCTCTCATTTTAGAATGTTCTTCACCTCTCCAACTTTGAAATACCTTAGCATTGGTGACAGAGAGTGGTAGCAATTACACTGACTTATCCAAGGTAGACTTTACCATTTGACACTACTAATAACATTTTAAAATAGGCACAGGAAAATCACAAAGTTGCTGATAAAATATCCATTCATCCCAAGCTAACATATCCTTAAATTATTTTTCACATTGTACCAATAATTCTACAATCTGAATTCAGACATAAAACATATTACATCTAAAAATCAATAAGACAATTGCATTTTTTAAACAGAATATTTATGAAAACTGCTTAGATTACTGTATACTACATCCTACTGTAGAGCAGGATAAGTATTTGGGACATTGCTTTATTTTATGGTATACGGTGTTAAGCCTTAGAGCATCTTAAAGGGTCAATGTAAATTGGAAAAATGTCACAGATATCTAAAGCATGCAACAAACTAATAACATAAGCAGCAGTACAAGCTGTAATGTAGCTGACTGCTTCTTTAATGGGCACCTCCATATTGGAGTGCAGCTTGAGGAGAAGGTATATTCTTCTATTTGGTCCTGTTTCCAAGTGGCTATTTACAGTAGTAATCTTTCAGCAAATATTAAGAGAATCCACAGTTACTCTCATTTCTCACAGAGGTCTAAGCCTGTTAAGGACAAAAGCAAATGTCTGATGTCATAAAAAAATGGAATGCAAACTTTCTAGAAACATTTTGCACATTATTTAGTCAAGTTCTTCGTAAGACGATTCAAAAGCTGTGTTATAATAGCAGACATTTGCTATAAGGTTACCATGTTTAAAATGGTTTTGGATTTAAAGAGTATGAGTAAAATGTTTGGGCTCATTTGCACAAACCTGCCTAGTTTCATAACGTGCAGTGCAAATACATATCTGCAGCAAGAAATAAGTTTATTAACTTATTTTTAGACATGCAAATGTAAAGATTTTGCTTGCTAAAACGACACCATAAATATGACATCCGTGATCTATTAATAGCCCATGAGGCACGTGATTCTAAGCTCTGAGTCCATCTAAAACATGGACTCAAAGATGCAAAGGCAAAAAAGATTATACACAACTATAACTGATATTTCACACTAATTGTGCCTGCTTAGGTTAAATCTCATGGTTATTAACACTCTCTATGTCACCAGTACATTATATAAAAGCACTATATCCTAATTCTCTAATATAGCACTACTTCATTTTGACAAATCAATATGTTTTTCAAAACATGCTTTTCTTCGAGAGCATGAAACGGTAAGTAACAAATATAAATGATGTATTTACACCTTTTGTATATATTTACTATTTAGGAATAGCGCTGTGTCTCTCGTCACACACTTATTTTCTACATTCACAGTTTTTTTAGTTTCTCTACAAGGTGTTTAATCTTTATGGAAATTAACCACAAGAAAATAATGTAAAAGTATAATCCCACTACATGTTTTTTCTCATTTGAGTGTCTGTTACACCATTGTACCTACTCTGAAAATCAACTACTCGTATATCCTGTAATGTTTCCTCTACACATAAATTGGCTTTATATTTGCATTTCCCATTAGCTGATCATGATAGAATGCATTTTGCTTGCCAAAATTTTCAGATAAAGCAACAACAAAAAATAAAAAAATCAAGAGACAGGAATAGAATGGTTAGTTTCTGAATATATTCCACTGAGAAAAACAATGACACTGATTGCCACTGGTCACAATTAATCGCGTTTGGTACTTCATAATATTTTATATAGTCAATTTTAAAAATGTTTTACCATTTTGGTTATAAAATCGATATACGTTCAGATATGTACATTCATAGTTTAGAATGAAACCTATAAACCTAAAATGCAAGATGATAATATATCCACTTAATTTACAGAAACATTGCTTTTTCACTGATATTCCAAAATGTTGTTTTTCACAGAAGCGTTTTAAATTCACATTCTGCAAAAGTGTCTGTTATCAGTACTTTCCAAATTGGCATACAATTAATGGTACCCTGAGAAGTGCAGTAGTTGGGGTAAAGGCATAGAAACTGCCTTTCATGTACCTTTTAGTTCCTGTTGTGAATTATGCAGTAACAATATACAGCATGCATATTACAGTTGTCAATAAAATTTAGTATGGGACAGATTTGCAACGTTGGCAATGAGTGGTTACCAGTTATATACAGTAGAACCAATACCAAATAACTAATCCCATAATTTGCCACAAAAGTAATGTAACGTTCTTCTTTAAGGCAAATTCATCCTACCTAACTGATCAATTATGAATTTATGGCCAAAAAAAAATGCAGTGCCCGAGGACTGAAACCCAAACAAGTATATGAGATAAAGCCTTGTGGTGCTGGGTAGTTTGCTCTGGTATTTTGGCATTTCCAAATATTGTAATACTCTGTCATGATTGAATTGTTTTAGGACTCATATTGCCAGTAATTTATGAATATGGCCAAGAGAGCATGACATTGTTGCATTGGGATTATGTGTTATTGTGTGGTTATATGTTGCCTGTACATGGTTGTTATGTATCCTAGTTATAATATATTATATGAGGGAAAAGTTATAAAGAACTTATGTGTAATTGGTAGAAATGCTCTGCATAGAAGTTAGCTGCAGGTCATTGCACACTCACACATACAGACCTTGGGTCAAGACAGATGTATGTACTTCAAGTAGTCCTAAGCAAACACTTGAGTTTAACATAAAGTTTTTTTCATTAGCCAGCTATAGATATCTGGTGAATTTGATCTCAAGAGCTTTGATGGCCCAAGGTTGTAAGTCAGATGGGCTGACATCACACATACACAAATGTACACAAGGGTGTGGTATTGGAGAGTATAAATATGTTGTTTAGATCATTCAATAAAGGTTGAGAGGTAGTTTTCCCATTTTTTCCCATATTTTTGTGTGTTGTATCCTGACTTAGGGAATTGTCTTGCCATGGGCCACTAATAACCTGTATGCAGTATTCTCTGCCTGTACCTCTTCAGAAGCCATCTTTTGTGCCACAGAGAACATGAACTACATGATTCTGCTGGGGTAGGTTTGAACTAGGTTCATAACAAGCCCCTTGAAGAAGCAGATTGGGACATACTCCAAATAGACAAGACGAGCATATGGTCCTTAAAAATATTATTACAATCCATTCAGTAAAATCTGTAACTGAAGTCTTATAGATACATACACTTAATTTGTGCACACTGCTCGATACAACATATATTCTGTAGAACTGAGGAACCAGAGAAAGTGAGATATAGGGCTAGTTTATGGGGTTCTGCTTTAAAATGTTTCACTCCCTTATTTGGGAGGCAAAGAAGGTCAGGGGTTTCACTGAAAAGATGAACTATCTATCCAAAAGTGGAACAGTCATGAGGTACGTGTGTCTCAACATTCAGTCGATGTGATACTATTGTGATCTATAGATAGAGGGTGTAAGCTACCTTATGATGGGTGTGGAGAAATGTTCCTCTGGAGGACAGTGTTGTTGGGTGAACAAGGATGCTGAGAGGATAAATTATCTGTAGAAACTTGGCTTTTTCTTGAAATATAATAAATACATCTTTATTTGAAATGTAGAAGTACAGATATTCTCTGACCACTGAAAAAATATACATCTGATTACAAGAACAGTTGAGAAGGGAAATGGTTGTAAAGCTAGACTTTAATAAAAAAAAAAAATGGAGGTGTGATACTTTTGTGAAGGTGAGGGACATTTATGTTTTGTTAGTGTGAGGGGCATTTACATCTATGGAGGAACAGTATTTTAGTTTACTTTGTAACTGCTTGCTTCTGGTCTTATAAAGGGAAAGGAGGTAGGTGTTCAATCCTACAATTAGGGCTAACAATACAAAAACAAGTCTGCCCCTCTCTCCCTTTTATGTCACCCCTCCATCCGCTGCCTAATAGATAGATCACACCCTCAGTCTCCAAGCTATAAGGAAGTACTGAAGCCAAACAAGACAGACCTTTCCATACGGCAAAATTGAAGATTTTTTTTTATAAAAAATGCATTTATGAGTTATACAATTGATAATGTTGCTAGTTTTTTAAATACTTCCAGGTCATATTTAGGTTTTATGCCCTAGTTTCACAGAGGCAGAGAAACGGGAGATCAAATTTTCAATATCCGCTGGCTAAAAGAGAAAGCAAGACAGTTCGAGAATTGTTTTTACCTCTGCTTCATAGACTATTTCAAAGAATATGACTATGTGGATCATAACAAAATGTGGCAAGTTCTTAAAGAGATGGGGATGCCAGACTTGAAGCCCTTTTAAATTCCCCCAATGTTAAAACTCGTAGCCCGTTAGATTTATGGCTATTAAATTGGACTCTTACAGCTACCTGCGAACAATCTGCGGGTTACAGGAGGAAAACCCTGTGTTATATTGATCCCGGCAATCAGTGTGTTAATACATAAAATGGAACTTGCATGGACTAGAATATAATATTTACTGATTTATTAATATTGCATCATTTCTAGAATGCGGGTCCGATTGTAACTCGTAATTCAAACCCGTAAGGGAGTGAAATCTATCCTTCCTTTTTTTAGTGACGTAATGATGACGATCTCTTTTACCATTAGCTCTGTCTAAACCTGTAACTGCTGGTTTGACTAATTGATCATGTTCATGGCCGCACATGCAACGTGCGCAAGACTGGTTTTTGGGTTTGGATGTTGGCCACGTCTGTTGCGGGCTTGGCTAATTTAATCGCTCTGTAACTCCACCGAATTTCAAGCCCTCGTGCTTTGCAGGTGTACTGGTGCTACAGCGGGCTTGGAATTTAAAATGGCCCCAAGTCTTCAGCCTCCTGAGGAATCTGTATGTGGACTAAGAAGAAACGGTCAGAACCCAACATGGGACAACAGAATGGTTCGAGATTGGGAATGCCGTGCAATAAAGTTGTATATTGTCACCTTATTTATTTAACTTATACTCTGACTACATTATGCATAAGAAGTAGCACGCATGCAAAAAAAATATTTGCCATACTGAAACATTAAAGAGAGTAACTGTGTTATTACATAATTACCTCACATTATTCTTCGTGAATACCCTTTCCCAGATGACAAATATTAACTGATTACATATAATGAATCTCAGAAATAGATTACATTAAATTGTAAAGGGAACTTGGTGGTATAATTGCAAATGGCTGGAGGACTGAAGTTGGGAAATATAAATTTGACAAAGTGCAAACTTGTATTGTTATACACTGTTATACACTTCCCTAGATACACTAAGCTTCACATTGAAAATTGCCTTCGGTGAAGCACTTCATAGGCATAGTGAATCTATTATCCACAATAATGCATCTCTAATAGTCAGCAAGTCTTCAATTACTTGACATACTATGGAGGAAACTGCTAGATGTAATTGGATACAGATTGCATTGCACTTGTGATTTGATTAGAGATCATGGCGTCTCAACACAATATAGCACTGGCAAATTCTGGCAGCGTTTTAATATGATTGCCAGGGACTAAGTAGAAAACTTTACCTAATTTGCAAGCAAGTTGTTCACACATGTCTATTTTCAGCTCCAGAATAACATCATCATGATGTGAAGCTAGCATAGATCCAAATGTTTATAATGATCTTAAAAGCAAATGAAGTGTGTTAAATGAATATATCACTATTAACAAACTCAAGAACGTCTTTAGATGAAAAGCTTCTCTAAATACAACTGATATGCTACTCACTATAGAAAACATTTAAACACCTTTTCTTCAGATGATTTTGATTGAACTATCCCTTTGATATGCTCCATACAATGAGCTAAAAAGCATAATAATTACACTTTTTTTCCACAGCTCTACAAACTCCTTCTTTTGGTTAATTACAACAGAGAAGGAAAACATTACAAACAGCATGAGATGAATCAAAATGGACAGAATCAGCCAAGCCATTAAATCAAACCTAGCTAATGTGAAACCATCTAAATTCCATCATAGAGTTCATACTGTATTTAGATAGGTCACTGTTAAATAGTTTTATAATCATTCCATAGTTCAATAAATAGTGCACATTTTTGGATATATTTAGTCACTAAATGGAGAAGAACTCTTGATTTACCCACTGTGTCATCTTTGTCTCCCACAGTCTTTGGTTAGGTCTTCAACTGGCGTTGGAAAACATAACTAAACCAACAGTTTGGGCATTGCAATAAGGTTTGCCTTTCTTTGGATCAATTAACAACTAATCCGCATATTGTAGAGCAGAGGAGATCTTAAAAGGTTGAACTTGATGGACTAAAAGTCTTTTTTTAACCTCAGTTACTATGTAACTACGTAACTGTCACATATATAGTTGTGAGCGTACGAGTTGTTGCTAACGCTTGAGGCTTGCGTAGCGAGCCGCGGTCATCGCAAAGTCGAAGGCGCTCCTTGACAGCAACTGCTACCCTCGCAAACTTTACGTCGCAACGCAAACAACACGACACACCAACTACGACCCTCGCAAACTTTACCTCGCAATGCCAAAAACATACGAGACACGTTACCACACATTAAGACCTCGCAAAAATTGGACGCAACTCGCGCATAGCGAGGGCCGCGGGCGAGGGCCTCAGTTGCTGGCATGGAGCGCCGAAGGCCGCCGAACAAAACGAGGCTACAGCACTCTAAACACACAAAAACCACAACAAACTCGCAAAATACCACAAGCGGCCTACAGATATTCCGCTAAGACGAATACCACACATTACCCGCCATTTTACGCCAATGCGGAAGTACACAACTACGCTAACGGTTTGGTCTCGCGCACGCACAGTATTACACTTCACATATTCATCACGCTTACACAGCAGCTCCACACCACTAATGCTGCAGCAACATCAAAACAGATTGCCAGCTCTTCAAAACAATGCTTCAAAATAGGTAAAGTATATTCATTTATTAATGTATTACATATTTCAGTAGTACACACAAAACACCATTAGCTACCTTACAATTTCATTGCCGTCATTTTTTGACGGGCAATTCGCTAGTGTAAAATAATGCACAGAAATGTCTTACACGTTTCAGACCGCTTGTTCATCCCATGGATCCATTGAACTTTCTTCATATAGTTATTACTGTAAATCTATTCTTATTTCTTTCATACAGGTTTTCACTGTATATTTTGAGATGACCTGTAGGTAAGTCACCCTCTCATTAAGTCACTATCACCTATTGTTAGGGCGACAGATAACCCGATTTATCATCATTCATTAGTTTCAATAAAAACTAACATGTTCACAGTACTCTCCTTTTAAGGTAGAGTTTATGAATAACATTACCTACATTTTGATAAGACCATTAATAAAACAGAATTGCACTCAAGAGATTTTATATATTATACATGAGAGGATATTTTAAAATTATCTTAGCAGTCTCAAAGCCCTGAAACTGTTAGTTCATTTCAATCAACATAATCAAAATAGGACTCTAAATGGAAGTCCCTGCTATTAGCAAAATAACTAATAATTTATGTGTTACCAAAGCCTGTCTTGATTTAGTCTTCTCAGAGATTTCATTGCAATATTAAAACAAAAATAAGGCTTGGATACAGAAGTCTTTCAAAGTCATATAAATGTAATTTTTGTCAACTTTAATGTATCTGTGGCAGTTAAATGATTGGTTTGACCTTTATCAGGTTAACAGTTATACTATTTGTAGAATCATATACAAGGATTAACACATTTTTAACAGTTATTCTTATAAATCTACAGCATTATCATTTTTTTACAACAGTATTGATGCCATGACAAGTATTAATAATACTATATCTGAATTTCAAATAATTGTTTTTTTTGCCTTTTGTTTAAAATTATTTATTTACTACTTCTGTATCAACATCAATTTTAACACAGTAATATTAAAATATCTTTGCTGTTTTTGTAAAATGAATTTAAAACAAACATTTAAGTTTTAAACAAAAAAAAAAAACAATAAATATCTGTGCAAAAAGTCTTATTTTTTTTCTTAAAACTCAGAGACAAGTTGTTTTTATTCTAAATACTGCTACTTTACTACTATTGTTATTTATTTTGTTTCCTTTTTTATTTTATTTATTTTTTGCACAACAAATTTAACTTATTTATTAAAATAAATTAACAAATTTAATTTTAAGTTGTGTAAATTCGTAATTATTGATACAACTGTACAGGTTTTCTTGCCTTAGCATGTAGAGAAAATCAATACACTGAAATTTATAAAGAACAGTAAAACATGTTGTATTTGATGTGAATGAAGATTCAGCCATATTAACTCTCTCAAAATTGTGATGTGAAATTCTTATTCTTCAACTAATATTGTAAATTATATTTTAGCTAGAACATTCTAGAATAATTATGCAAATGAAACTGGAAGATCCTGTCAAACATAGAGTTAAATGTTGTGTATCTTTTAAATGCTAGCAGATTAAGTATAGACATGTATAGACATGTGCCTATGCATCCAAGATTCAATGCTAATTTTCATAGGTCTTTATAAAGTAACCCAGTGAACTTAAGCAATAATGTGGTGAAACTCTTGGGGATGTCAGATCCTTGTAAAACTAACCACTAGGGGCCTTATTCTATTATCGGCCGTAAATCGGCCGCAAAGCTGCGATTCCTTGCGGGGCTCCAGTTACCTTGCAATTCAAATAGACGGCGCCGCAAGGATATCCCCTTACGGCCGGCCGTATATCCTGCAACCGGCCGTAAGCTCAGAAATCTTTAAAAGCAAATATATATTCAAGACGACACTGTAAAGCTCTGTAAATGCTAGGGATCATAATGGGGGACATGAGGATTAATAGCAACCCCCTCTCAAGCTTGCACATCAGCCCAAATCCGAGATTTCATTAACTGTTTATTTTCCGGCCGCAGTGTGGCCGGGTCTGAGGTGCTCAAAGCCCTCTGGACTTTTTCCATGGATATTTGACATAAATTAAAAAAATATATATTTACGGATTTGAGTGTAGGGGAATGTTGTCCTATGAATGCTAACACCTACAATCACTTTATAGTCTCCTCAGAGTGCAGGATGTGCTTAATTGTGTGCCTGCGGGACCTTTTTGCTGCAAGTAAGCTGCGGCTCGGTTTTAGCCTTGCCGAGAGGGTTCCCGGAGCAATTGAATAGCAACCAGGATTTGCTTGCGGCCGAAACTCTTGCGGCCGTTTAAGATCAAAGGCTTTCCTCCGGCGCGTGCGGCCGCAAGGGATAACAAGGCGCCGGCCGCAAGCCTGCCGGAGTCCCCGGCCGGAAGGGAATAGAATAGGCAAATAGCTTGCGGCCGGTCCTTGCGGCCCCGCATCTCCTACGGCCGATAATAGAATGAGGAAATTATGGAACATGGTTTTCCAAGATTTAGCCAATCCACTAATTATACCATAGCTGATACACTATCAATTAACTTGCATTGTACACAACTTTAAAGTGTCTTTAATATTAGGTATCTCAAACCAAATTATTCCTAGGAAAACTATAATTTTCAACAATATTCATTTTTATTGGTATGTTAAAATATAAATCAATACCGTTTAGTTAATAATCTACTGATTTGAATAAGGGAATATGTAGGAATAGTAAAGAAAGCACAAAAATATCATGATAACAAAGAGAAATTATTTATTTCAAGCAATTGCATGGGCATGTATAACAGGCAGAAGAAGCATCTATTAAAAAGAGATAATTCTAACCATCATTTACCATCATGTAAAATATTGCATTCACTTTGGCTGTACAAAAGCATATTTAACTGTTGCCAAGGTAACTAATATTAGAGAACCTCTGATAGGATTAGTAAGGATTGCTGTTAGTTTCTCTATTGTGGTTTTGAAGCATTAGATGAACAGGGAGGTGTTCCATCTGCTTTCTATATTTATGATTGAGAATAAAAAAAATCTTTATTCTTTATTATTTTTATTGTAGAACTACTACTGCAAGAAACATTTATTTTGGCATTGCTAGAAAAAAAGATTTGATGTTCATGATTTTCTGCTCCAGATAACTATAAAAATACTTTAAAATAAAAAAAATTCTAGCGATCCAATGATTATATATCTTCTTAATTTGTATATAGACCATGCCTTGTGATATGCTATAGCAGTGGTTCTTTTCTTTCAATGGGTTAATCAAAAATTTACTAGTGTAGTAATAGACCACTAGGGTCCACCGATATTTCTAACCATTTCTTAACAATTACAACGAGCTGCACTATATTGGAGCACAGCGAGGGACGCAACTGCGAGTTTTGCGAAGCTAGGCTAGCCATTGACGCACGTAAAACTTAGGCTGCTCATGAAGCCCAGGCGTTACCAACAACCGACGGGGGCTGCAATGAGCTCCAAAGGCATTGGAGCCTGCATCACCCTGCAGTAGTACCTGGTCCCTGGCAGTAGCTCAAACACGTACCTGGATGCAACCCTGCCAGCAGCGCCCCACTCCGTCTTCTCCTCTGCGGCTCCAGTCCTCTGGCTGGAACTACTTTCTGGATCAAGCCCCAAATTCATCCAAAAAGTAGTTCCGTCTGGAGGATGGGAGCCGCAGAGGAGGTGAGTGCAGCGCTGCTGGCAGAGTTACATCCACGTACGAGACATGGGGGGGGGGAAACACGGGAGGGAGAGAAGGGGGAAAGGACACAAGGGAGGGAGAGGAGGTGGAACGTAGACAAAAGGGAGGGAGAGGAGTTGGAACAGAGACACAAGAGAGGGAGAGGAGGTGGAACGGAGACACAAGGGAGGGAGAGGGGGCGAAGGAGACACAGTGGAAGGGAAAGGGGGAAAGGAGACATGAGGGGGAAGGGATAGGGGGGAAGGAGACATGAGGGGGGAAAGGGAGAGTGGGAAAGGAGACACGGGGAAAGGTGGAACAGTAGAGGGAGAGAGGGGGAAAGGAGACACAGGGGAGGAGACAGAGGGGAGGGAGAGGGGAGGAAAGGGAGAGAGGGAAAAGAGGTACAGGAGATGAAGAGGGGGAAGAAGACAAAGGGGAGGGAGAGGGGGGAAAGGAGACACAGGGGAGGGATGGGGGGAAAGGGAGTGGGGTAAAGGAGACACAGGGGAGAGAGGGGGAGGGAGACACAGGGGAGATAGGGGGAAAGGAGACACAGAGGAGGGAGAGGTGGGAAAACGTATTCCCGACATTTTTGATGGGCAATATCCTAGTACTATATATTATGTTAACAAAAACTCCAATAAAAAAGTACAATATCACTTTTTAGTAACTATGAGATATGATTTTTTATATTGTCTACCTTTCAGTAACTAACAACTAATGAAAACATTTCTTAAATAGGACGCACACCTTAGGTCCTCATTCAAATGCGATTTGGCCAATTGAATAGGGCTCTATATAAGCACACAGCATATTCTTTTTTATCCTAAAGCAAGGTCTTCACTAACTAAAAACTTCTGTAAAAAAAATATGCTATGTGCATATATAGAGCCTTATTCAATTGACAATATTGCAATTGAATGAGGGCCCTAGGCATTTTGCAGCGATACTGAAGACTAAAGATAAGGGGCCTCATTCAATTGCGATTTGGCCAATTGAATAGGGCCCTATATAAGCACATAGCATATTTTTTTTACAGAAGTTTTTAGTTAGTGAAGACCTTGCTTTTGGATAGAAGTTCACTAACTAAAAACTTTTGTAAAAATAATATGCTCTGTGCTTATATAGAGCCCTATTCAATTGGCCAATTCTCAATTGAATGAGGCCCAAGGAAAGGTTTACTATACGATCTGAAAAAAAAAAAATTGTAAGCACAAACTTAATTTGAGATTTAAATGATATAGAAACCCATAGGAGAATAGAAAGAAAATATATTATTTTTATTTACGTAGGACCAGCATCTGCTACATTATAATCCCAAACTAAAGATATTACAGACAGATATTACAGGTCTATATACAAAAGATAATGTAATCCCACCCAGTAGTGATGTAAAACAACTTAGTTTAGTGGATATATTACTATAAGAAAAAGAGGAAAAGTCTAGCAATCATTTAAAAGGATGGGTGAGTTGATTAGCATGTGGTCAGAAAGGTAGACCAGATTCAAACTTGGAGACTAGCTAGTGTAGTACAGTAATTGGTTGTGATGTCTTTTAGTAGTGACATAGAGATAATTTGACATGCTAAGTTGGATTCCTTAAAAAGACACTTGAAAAAAAGTGGGCATATCATTTAACAAATGTGACTGAAAAACAAATTAATATATTTATACTGTATGCTCTCATAGAAAAAGTATAGTAAAGAAGAGAATAAAGTAGGCGATAAGTATATGTAATAGAGTAAGTACAAGGAAATGTGGGAATGGGTAGTGGCTTAAGAATCATTTTGATGATGTGATGTTTAAAAGAAATGGGCAAATCAAAGTGACGAAAGGTAGGTTAAAGGGAATCATTAAGATAGGAGAAAGCAGAATACATTAAAATAGTTGGTAAAAATTGCATGTTTTGAGTGAAGAGATGGGAACAGTACCTCTTTCTATGTCACAAGAAAGAATGAGCAGACGGTAGATTTTCTTGCTCAGCACATTGCCTATCACTTTCCTGTTACGTACTTTCATACATGTTTATGCATACATGGATGAGAAGACATATTTGCTGTTCCAAAGGCATAGTTTGCCAAAGATGTCAAGAATGACTGGGCTTCACCAAATAATTATTGTTCAATTCTGAAAGGAAAAACTGTTAGTGTAGTAAGCAATGCATGGACCAAGATCGTGTATAGTATAAACAAGTGTGAGACTGTGGAGAACTACTGTAGATAGTATTCACCTGAATACTTTTTAATGTTTGAAGACATAACAGAAAGGAAATAATTACAAAGGTACCATATGTTATTAACTGCATAACTCGTTAAGAAGCTTTGGTAGACATTTTGAATGTGAAGGTCAGTTAAACCAGTGAGCTAAAAACTGATCAATGTATTTATTCAGTTAAAATCACTAACACTAAATCCTTTTTTCACCCCCATAGCAGCTTCACTTGCATAGGAAATCAATTTGACTGATGTTTTTTTCATACATTATTTCCAAAGTAGTGTCACTGTCAGAAAAAAAAGATATCTATATAACTTGTACTGCAACAAATTACATTTAACTGATGTTCAGTTATAAGTTGATACTAACTGGTAACAGTACTTTCAAATAATGATGTTATAAATAAAATAACATATAAACATTTTTTTCATGAGACAGATTTTGAGATTTGTTTATTTAGGGGCTTATGTTAACATGCTCCTTTTTAAGACACGATCACTGAAAAAAGGGGGTTATTTTTAAAGAGATATCAAATAAAATAGTCCTTTGGGTCGGTTAGACACAATCTCCTAAAATAAAAATAAATTGTGACCATTAATCTGTTATATTTGGACTGAAAAAATGTTGCTCATTAATAATATTTGGTAAACATAAATAGTAAGTATACAAATCTGTGGAACTCCATATTATCAATAACATATTATTGATAATATAATAAGTGTATGAAATGAATGAAATGTTATATAATAAAGGACCACTGATGTCCCTACAACATGCCCAAATTGGAAGAGCAACACTTGAACATTACCAAATAATTTAGGGATAAAAACATACATTTTTTATTTTATTAACTCTGGTTATTTACTCACATTTCCTATGAATTAATGCATAACTGAGGTGGCAGAATGCATTTTTGTGAAGATCCAAGTGAACATAAATTATAAAAGTTTATTATAGACTCAGTAGGAGTTAGTACATAGTTTACAGTTCAATATTACAAGATCCAACACGGAGGAATCAGCTCTTTCCGGGTATCATTTATGCAAGCGAACCAGCAAGTGTGTGGTTAAAAAATATATTTCACAAGTATATAGAAAAGTAACAAATTGCAATTAGGGTTTGGTAATATGACCCAATGACCCATAGAAATTATTCCCAAATCACAAAATTATTTTACGGACCAAATATTGTCTCTCCTTTAGGGTTCAAAGAAAGCTAGAAAACATCAAATGCAGTCAGTGACAGGAATAAGTACTATGGTGGTTAAGAGGCGCCAGGAGTACAGTAGTAGTATTAAAAAGTGTTCGTCCCTCTGGTAATTCTATGGAAACTGCTATTGGAGCAACACACAGACAGGTATGGCCTCAGGAAGGGTCCTGAGACTCAAGGAGCTGTCAAACAGTCAATGATCAATGCCTACAATTCATGCTAATTCTCACTGATCTATTCTTCAACGATGTAATCCACTGTGAAGATACATAGTTACATAGGCCCTCATTCAATTGCAATTTGGCCAATTGAATAGTGCTCTAAATAAGCACATAACATATTTTTTTTAAATACGTTTTTAGTTAGTGAAAACCTTGCTTTTGGATAGATGTTTACTAAGTAAAAACTTCTTTAAAAAAATATGTTATGTGCTTATTTAGACCCCTATTCAATTGGCCAAATTGCAATTGAATGAGGGCCATAGTATTTAAGGTTGAAAAAAGACTTTCAGTCCATCAAGTTCAACCTTTTACAAGAATATATCTATTTGTACAGGATTACAAGTAGGAGTCAACATGGATTTATTAGGGATAGGTCATGTCAAACAAATCTAATTAGTTTCTATGAGGAGGTTCGTAGGAACCTGGATCAAGGCAACTCAGTGGATGTAGTTTTTTTGTATTTTGCAAAGGCTTTTGATACAGTGCCACATGGGAGACTATTGTGCAAACTAAGGGATACAGGAATTGCAGTAAATATCTGATCATGGATTGAGAGCTGGCTAAAAGACAGGAAGCAAGGGGTTGTTGTAAATGGAACATACTCAGATTGGACTAATGTGGTAAGTGGGGCTCCTCAGGGTTCAGTATTAGGCCCTCTCCTTTTTAACATATTTATTAATGAGTTAGAGGTGGGACTGGAAAGCAGTGTCTCCATTTTTGCTGATGACACAAAGTTGTGCAAGGTAATTAAATCAGATAATGATGTACTTTCGGTCCAAAGGGATTAACATAAAATTGAGGAATAAGCAATTAAGTGAGATTTAATACGAATAAATGTAAAGTTATGCATCTGGGAAGGAAAAATAGCCATGCAATTTATAATCTTAATGGAGCAAATATAGGGGTATCAGATATTGAAAGGGATTTGAGAGTGCTTGTGGACAACCACCTAGGTAACAGTGCTCAAAGCCAAGCAGCAGCTGCAAAGGCAAATAAAATATTAGCATGTATTAAGAAGGGTATAGAAGCCAGGGAATTAAATATAATTATGCCACTATACAAATCTCTAGTATGCCCTCATTTGGAATATGGAGTACAATTTTGTGCACCACTTTATAAAGAAGACATTTTAGAGCTGGAAAAGGTACAGATAAGGGCAACAAAACTAATAAGGGGGATTGAGGGTTTATGAAGAAAGACTAACCAAATTAAGATTATTTTCCCTAGAAAAAGGGCATTTTAAGAGGAGATATGATTAGCTTATATAAATACATCCAGGGTCAGTATAAAGATTTGTCAAGTGAGCTTTTTGTGCCAAGAGGTTTTCAAATGACAAGAGGACATTCCTTGAGGTTAGAAGTAAAACGATTAGACCTTAGCAAAGTGTTCTACACAGTAACGGTGGTTAATCTGTGGAATTCTCTACCAGAGGAGGTGGTGACAACGGATTCCATAGATAACTTTAAAAGGGGACTGGATTTATTTCTATTTAAAAAGGTCATTCCGGTTCAGCCTGGATAATTAGAGAGAGAGCATTGATCCAGGGAGAAATACGATTGCCAGTATCTGGGGTCAGGAATGAATTCATTTTTTTCCCCCTTTGAGACGATTGGCTAAGTTTCACTTGTTTTTTTTCTGTTTGCCTTCCTCTCGGTCAATTAATTATTAATTAAAAAGAAAATAATTTTTGATTAATAATTAATTAACAATTAATTAACAGCTAATAAATTAATAACTAATCTGCATATTGCAGATCAGAGGAGATCTTAAAAGGTTGAACTTGATGGACTGAAAGTCTTTTTTCAACCTCAATTACTACATAACTACTATGTAACTATGATATTTGTGGAAGTCTCTGTGGAGGTCCTCTGAACCTTGCATTTTACTCTTCCCATGACCATGCTTATTAATCCATGTAAACTTTAAGACCTGGACTCTGGTTGTAGTTTGCTTCATCAGCAACCTATAGGGTAGCATTCAGTAAGAGTCCCTCATTTGTACTAATAAACAACATGGTGTCACAAAATAGCATGTTTTTAAATCAATTTGTCCATAATTAAAATCTAACAATTGCATAATTATTATTTCCATACATTTCACTGTCTAAACCTTCAAAATTAATTATAGTGATCAAAACCCCAGGTTGAAATTATCTTTGGTACAGATAATTTAGTACATAATGTCAGCTTTTCATAAATTCTACCAATGTTTCAATCTATGGAGCAGTTGCTGAGAATATACATTTGTCTTCTGTGTAAATCACCTCAATTAATATGACTGGGACCAATTTGCATATCATCAGGTGCAGTTTTAAATAGTCTGATGATGTACAATAGCAGTTTTTAACACACAAGATCCCTTTTGGGAGTTTTCTGTAAATGTCAATGGAAAGTCAGCATTTCTCAGTTCTGTAAACAGACTCTTCTATCACTCACATATGCTTTCTAGCAACATGTATCGAGTTAAATATATCAATAGTCAGTGTCAATGACCATTATTTGCAATTCACGAGGGTCTCCCTTGTAAACAGAAGATAATGTTGCTTAACATTTGGATTGCAACAATAAAATGACTTAAATTAATCAACTACATTTTAAATAATTGTTGTTGTGTATTATATTGATCAGCTAAGAAATTAAATATTTGTAGATGAATATTTGCACTATAATAGTTTCTTGTATATTGTTTTTCCCAATTGTCAGATTCCATTCTGTAACATTTAGGTTTCTTAATCTGACATTCTCTAATCTTTATCTAATTTGGCCAAATCCACAGATTAGCCTCTAATTGCTCCTGAGTGTTCCGGGATCTTGAATATCCAATTCAGATTACTCGAAGCAAGTCACGTTTAGGTACAATTAATATCTGCATTATAATAAAACAATGCTTATATAATAAAGCATCGGGGGTAGGCATACCATTCTGTCTTAATATTGCTTGCATATTTGTGCGTATTATTCAAGTTTTAATAAGCCAAAATACATGCAGTTGGCTTGTTAAAACTTGAATAACAAGCACAAATGCACAGATGCTGATCTAAAATGATTCCAGACTTATAAAAAAATATATTACTATGAAATGTTTAATGCTAATTGATTTTAATTTACAGTATTCACTGGGAAATAATGTTTTATTGTCCATTTAACACTCATATCGTTACTTAGTTCTTGATTGATATATTTATTTCATATGTATACACTCTCTTTCAAGAACAATAAGTATAAAATGAGTTTATTTCAATATAAAATATAATAACATTTGTAAAAATTTGATTTGCATTATATCTTTAATTTAATATTGGCGTTTTTATACCTATTAAGTCAAATGTTGTAATTTTTTTTTAAATGGCACCTACCCTTATTCTAGAAAAAGAATACTATATTAGATCAAATTAGTTCACTAATATTTATATAATTTTAATTTTATTTCTGTTTTCAGAAAAGAAAAAAAATCACTACTGTTATTTGTAACACATTTTTACTACGATAAAACTTATTAAACCCTAATAAAATTTAAACAAATAAAAAAAAACTAAACAGTCTCCTTAGATAACAAAAAATCTTGCAGCTTGTAAGTGTGTTGCAAGATAATATAACAAAGGAATTGCATCTTAATGAATTACCTCCATATGTGAAGAATTATGTCCTTTTGTCCACACTGCTTCCAGCCAAAATTGATCATAATGTATCCACTACATTTGGCCTTGGTGTATATTACCATTGCTGAATAATTTTATATTGTGTCAATGTCTTTGTTATGCATATGCCGGATGTTGCAGCTGCCAGACACATTTCTTTCTTTGAATGTTAATTCTGTATTCAATTCTCTGTAACATGTTTCATGTATTCAACTCTTTGCCCAGTGTTGTTCATATTTAGATCTACACAGATGCTTATGATCAAATCTCTTGTAAGGTAAATGTGCGGCTATTTTGGCATAATGGAAAAATGCAAATAAAACAAAAATGTAGTACCTTGGATGTTAGCTGTTAATTACGGAGAATACAATCAATTATTTCGCACAAAAATGTGGTAAAAATAGACAATTTATTGGAAACAAGGTAAAATCTGACTTTAATATACGTGATTTTTGAACAAATGGAAAAGTATACCACGTCAGCACTACATTAATGTATGTGTTGTATTGGATTACCTGGTTGCACTACTAGTTGGGATGTAACTTATTTGTAACTGTGCATGGCTGAGGGTTTTCGTAGAAATTATCTTTGTGAGAATGGGGCCTACATCAATATGTAAAGAAAATAAACACTACTATTGTTATTAACATGATACAATTGATGAAAATCTAACATACACATAACAGCAGGATGAAAGTCCTTTTATTTTATGTATGTCTATCCATCACTATCTTAGTAAAATGATAGATAGATAGATAGATAGACATACATTGACTAAAAATAATATAGCTATATCAGTTATTTCAGAAAACAGACGTTTATTGTGTGAATTGACAAAGATAATGCATAAATATCACTTATTAAGGTATTAGATAGATATTTCATAATTAAGAAAGATTTATTTGGTTACAAACACAAATAAATCAATAAGCTAGAGTGGCTAGCGATCTCTGAGCTTTACTGAGCATGACAGTAAATTAATATTTCAAATCTTACATATACTGAACAGAGGATTAATCTCTTTCTGGCTATCTATCTACCAAAAATGTGGGGTTGCTATAGCAACCTGGAAACTGCAGTTTCTCTCTGTAATAACATATTCGCTCAGCAATAACTATAATGCCGATATTTTATGACTTTTCAATAAATTAGAATGAAAATATTGACCACTGTAAAAGTATGATAAATATTAATTGACACCAGTAACAGTGTTTAGAATAAAATATGTTTGCAGAGGTTGTTCAGTGAATAGATACATATTTTTTATATTAAATGTTAGAATAATCTGGAAATGTACCTATAGCAAGAGATTTTTCAATGCACCATGTCAAACTGTGAAAATAATGCTAGGTTTGTCGAATAGGTCATAATTAATAAATACAAATTCAGTGAAATATATTTTCTATAATAAGCATATATATGATGGAAGAAATGCATGAAAATATCTATCTATCTATCTATCTATCTATCTATCTATCTATCTATCTATCAGGGGCGTACGAGCTGGGGGGGATAGGGGGATGCAAAAAATAAACAATATTAAACTTAATCATGCATTACCAGATATGGCCACTTTCCCATGAAAAGGAGCACTACGAATGAAAAAAAAGAAATTAAACCAAACGGTACTGCAGCAATGCCCCCCCCCCCCCCCCCGCCAAGATAGGGCCCTGGTGCGCTGGTGGTAGATCCACCCCTGCAGCCTGTCCTGGTAGTAGTGTTGAATTGCAGGCTTTGTAATGCAGTGGGCATATGCTTAAAGGAAGCCATGATTGAAATGGTAATAGATTACAAGAGCGAAGGAGTGTATTAACTGTATTTCTCTGAATTCTAAGCAGTAAACTTAAGTTTTTTTACTTGTTTTAGATGTTCAAATGTGAACTGAAAATAAACATGAAATAAAGTATTATATTTTGGCGATGTGCAAACTTGAGAATGTTGTACTTTTAATTCTAATGTCAACCAGTGTGTTCCCCATCATTTACATTGCTGTATTGAATTTATATTTGCATTTAAAGTGCTCCGATTTTTAAGTAAGCCTCATTCAATTTTTGCCATTTGCAGGCTTGACGGAGTGGTTAGCTTGGGGAAATCGGAGCAATTGAATATCGATTTAGGATTTTAGCGGCTGCAACTCTTGCAGCTGTGAAAGATCAAAGGCTTGGAGGGAAGTAACTTGTGATTTTACAAATCGCAATGGATTGCAGCTCACAGCAAGTAACCCGATCGGAGCCTGCAAATGGAAGGCAATTGAATAGCAAAGTAACTTGCAATCTCCAGTTGCGAGCCCAGATCTCTAAAAAGTAGCAATCGGAGCAATCGGAGCAATTGAATATCGATTTGTGATTTTAGTGGCCGCAACTCTTGCAGCTGTGAAAGATCAAAGGCTTGGAGGGAAGTAACTTGCGATTTTACAAATCACAATGGATCGCAGCTCACAGCAAGTAACCCGATCGGAGCCTGCAAATGGAAGGCAATTGAAAGACAAAGTAGCTTGCGATCTCCACTTGCGAGCCCAGATCTCTAAAAAGTAGCAATTGAATGAGGCCCATAGCTTCATAAGAGTTAAGCAGGGAATGTATAAAACAGTAATAATTTATATCTATAAAGTTGGACTAAATAGGCTTTAATGATGCTAGATGCAACTAATACTTTTAAAGGGCCATGCCTTGTTTTACAAGTATGGGTCACTTTAAAGATACTTAATTTTCTCCAAATTTTTGTTTTTAAATGGTATGTAGGCAGAAGGCATTTTTTTTTCTTGTTGCACTGTAAACTTTTCTTTAATGTGGCTGCACCTTGGAAAAAAAAGTGCTAATCAATAGAATATCTCCCAGCTCCACATAAGTAAATATATCTGTTCAACCTATTGAAGTGTTTAAAGGCAGCGGTTTCAGAACAAATTGTAATGAAAGAAAACAAATCAGCGAAGGGTTATTTACTAATGAGAAAAAAAAGTTACTGGATTTCAGGTTTTCTAACAGGAAACGGATGAACAAGTGCTGCAATCTAATATGTATTGTTTCCTGAGGCTTCCCAGCTGTGGTCAAATATAGACAACATTGCAGCAATGCTCGGCTTGATTGTATTCTCAGAGGCAGTTAGAGGACATGTTCAGAAAACCTAGGCACTTTAGAGGTTTTTTTTTGTTCTAATATCTACATTTGCTGTTTTCTTCAGTTTCTCAGAGGAAATGTTTTTTGCTTGTAAAAATTCAATAAGGATAAGGTGGGTTGTTCAGTGACAGAGTTGCTTTAACAGTGTTGGTATGTGTGTGTGTAGAAAGTGGGAACACAGATTCTGCTTCCTTCAGACGCTTCATCTTTTTTACTCTTGGGAAATGTGTGAGTGGTTATAAATGGGAAAGTGCTGTAATATATCTCTCCAGTTAAAACTTCATTAATTTTGTATTCACTTCCATCCTAAATGCACTTTGCCAGCCACATAATTCTCGACTACTGTTATCAAGACTTAATGCAGTTAAAAATCTGCAGAAAGGAATCTGCTACATCTGAACCTACGCATTAGTCTACTGGCATGCTATTGGTTATGCCAATATTTTATCTTGCAGTATATATTATCATGATGTGATTTTAAAGTCATTTTCACATGACTATTATTCAATGAGTGTTTACAACATAAAAGGTTAACAAGCAGAAAACTAAAAGCAAATTATTGTAATGCTGTATATCACACATTTTACATCAGTTTTAAATGAAAATCTTCATAACTATACCATACATACAAACTATTTTATGAACCCCTTGTGGGCCACTGAATACAATACTGAACACTATTATCTGATTCTCTATCTATTCTCTATCTAATTTAGCTAAATAGGTCCAGGTCTGAGTGGATAATCTAACTTTAGCACTATGAGCAGTGCTCCACTGTCCTACAATATGAATACTTTTTACAGCTCTCTCTTACTAATTATATTGCACTGCCTCCTTAATTTATTCTAGTTATTGGCACATTTTCATTAATTATTCTTCCCTCGTAAATTTAGGAAAATGAGATTTCAGACTAAGGCATGTTTAAGTTCCTGTTTGTCAAAAAGGAGGCCGCAGAAGTAGACTGGGACAGAATATAGGTTTCCATTTCTCTCTTTCCAAGTCCATTAATCTGGTATTACATGTACATACTTATTTACTTGTATCACTATAATATAGATATTTATGTAGGGAGGGAGACAAAATACATTAATAAAATAGTAAATGTGTTGGTTAAATAGAACATATGAGAGGACAGTTGTAAAATACTATATATGAACTAATTTTTAAATAACCTTTTCCCACCGATGCTTTATATAGCACAAAACCATACTAGTCAGTTAAAAGCACTTATATACACAAATATATTATTATTATTATTGCATTGTATAATTTATATTTTGTTTTCACATGTTCCTGGTTGAAAGAATAAAGTGATAGTATAGATCTACGATTTAAAGGTCTGTACCTTTACGCAGTCCACTTTAAGTGTTTCTAGTTTGTAGAATAAGTTGCCATTTTTTTGTGATATTCATATTATGTGTAGTTTTCTGTTGTCTATGTGTGAATTCTTTTTCCATGTGTCCAGTGTGTGCTTAGTCCAGTCCATGTATGTGTCAAGTGTATATGTTCAGTATAGTTCACTTCCCTAATGCCCATTTTGCATGCTCAGTCCAGGACATTTTTAATGTGTGTGCACTATCCAGTTCATTTTGATTATGCAGTTTATCACTCAGCGCAGTAAAATATGTATTGTATGGTTTATTAAAGGCAAGAGTGTTGATCACAACCTGTAATGTTTTCCCGAAATATCAGATATTTATGTAAGCTATAGGTTTGCAGGAATTAGGCTTTTAGTCACCACCCACTCCCACCCTTCATTGAAAATAAATCTGGTTCAGCTTATTTTATAAGTCTGCAGTAATCTAACATGATTAATATTTAGTTAAATTGAACAGTAAGTGCAGTGTCCCTTGTCCAATACAGTGAAAATTGAAACAGAGAAGCTTATGAAAAACAAGTGTTTTTCTTTTACAATTGTTGCTTAAAAAGCTAAATTTAAAGTTAGTAGTATAAAACTGCTTCTAACCTGTCCTTGATTTGTCAGAGAACTTAACGAACTGCACCAGCCAACACTACTAATTAGAATCAAAAGTAGAGTGTGTGGAAGGAACTACTGCATTTGCAATATTTAGCATTAGTTTTAATAGGTCAGCATTTTTCTTCTACTACAAAACATGTTAAGTGGAAGACCTGGTTTTAAGTCCCACCATAACCTTTTCCTTTTTTATTAGTAATTTTTATTTTGGTCACAAGATAAAATAGAAAATGGTTTAAATGAGAGAAAATTGGGAGTAGTAATGCTGAATAGTAAAAGCAGGTCCATAGGCACTGGGGGGGAGGGGGGATCTTCCCCAGATAGAATGAATAGGGGAAACAAAAAATTGCAAAATTAAACTTAGTCATGCATTACCAGTGCTATGGTTAGTGGCATTGAGAATTGAAACAAAGTCAATAAAAAATTTTTTTTGAAGGGCACTGGAGTAGTGCCCCCCACTAGAGCAGGTGCCCAAGGCACTCGGCTGGGTGCATCAGCAATAGATCCACCCATGCTTTCTGTCCTGGGAGTAGAGTTAAATTACCCCACCATGAGTAAAAGTGTTATATTTATAGTTCTGAAATAAAATCAGTATGTTAGTTCCAGCCTGAAAATGTTATGTAATTTATGCAGATTTTTGTGGCTATCTATGCAATAACTAAACCATATTCTTGATCAATTCACCAAAAAACATAAACAACTTTTCCACATGATTTTCCACCCTTGACCTGATGTTGTAGATCACATATGATGACTTTAGTGTCCCTTAAATACATTGTTAAGTTTATTATTATTATTATTATTACTATTGATATTATGCTTTATTTATCAAGCCCCATGATATTCAAACGTGCTAGTGTAATTTCTAATCATATTAAAAAGGAGTCCATTAAATCCACATAAATCAGCATAGATATAGAATTACAATATATGTATATGCAGTTGAATAATTGTATTCATAACTAACATTTTACAATGCTAACTTACAGCCTTATTAAATTGCGATTCGGTAAATTTAAAAGGGCTCTATTTAAGCACACAGCATATTTTTTTACAGAAGTTTTTAGTTAGTGAACTTCTATCCAAAAGCAACGTCTTCACTAACTAAAAACTTCTGTAAAAAAAATATGCTGTGTGCTTAAATAGAGCCCTTTTAAATTTACTGAATCGCAATTTAATAAGGCTGTATATATCCATTTAAATTAAATTGAAACTAGTATTAATGATAACCAAATAGTGATACCACATTGCATTTCATTAGAGTCAATAAGTATTTTAGTGGGAAATGTCTTCTTTCTAAGACCATAGCTTTGTCTGAGACAACAAAAGGATTTCCAAGGATGTTTACTGCTGTATGATGTATTATTTCACTAATTAATTATATTAGGATTTTCAAATTTCCACTATTATAGCACTATAAATGCCTTTAAAGTAATAATCCTTTCTCAGATCTCAAAAGTAATTGGTTTTGCAACCACAGAATTAATTGGAGACATAATTAAATTATGCTACATGCAGTCACTATATTTAAAAAAAATCAGATAAAGATCAAAATAAAGGCAGAGGATGCTAAAATTGTGTCTTGGACAATTCTGTTAAAGAGATCAAGCGTTGGAAAAGAATAAAAATTATCAATGAATCTAAATGGTCATAGCACAATTACATTTATCATCTCCTTTCATCATCAACATGTAAACAATAGAAGAATTATTTTATAAAATATATAATTTAATAATATTTTAAAATCATTTAAACTTATTGCTGTAAAATAAAAAATAATTTCATATATGCAGACATCTCTATCGAAGAGGTTTATTTAAGAGTAAGAATCCCATTTAGCCTACCAGCCTATCACACAGGATCATGAAAATGCATCCATGGATACAGTCTCTGATTAGTTAATAACTGTAAAGGGGAACTGGCATGCTTCACAGTACATATAGACTTCAAAGCATTTTTAGTATATTTTATAACAGGATTCCTGTTATTTATATAAAGAATGAAGATTGCATTGTTTGTGATGCAGGATTTGTATAGAGACCATATTGAGAAAGTAATAAAAGTAAATAAATTAAGTATACATTCTACTAATTAGATACTAATATTACGTCTGAACTTCACATCAGAAGTTTATTAATATATAATTATATATCTTATCATACATTTAGTTTCTAGTGTTTTCTTTTATTAAATCAAACCAGTGCTGTATTTATAGATATACATTTGAATAGTTATGAGCTACATGAATACACAGGGATGTATTTCTTTTGAGACACCAGTTAGATACTCATGCAACAAGTTCTAAATTGTTTCATTAGCGTAAAAAATTAAATATTTATGTTATCTATGGAAGATGTATGAGCATATTATAATGTATTTTAGTATATGTAACATTTACAATACCAATAAGATTAGTAAGTGAAAATTATATTGAAGTTTGACTAGATAATAATACTATTAGATAGTGAAGGGAGCATACAATTCAACAACTCAAAAGAAAGTCACCAATAGAAGGAGTGAATCTCTGCATCTAGAACCCCACCAAAAGAACAGCTAGTATTTTACTCATTTTAATATATATAAGATGTCTTGAATCCTGGGGTATAACTACTGCCCCTACAGAATAAGCAAACAGACGGAATTAGACATTATACCTAGAAGCCACTATTTAGCCTAGGCTTACTATTCCTTTAAATAATTATGTTCCCACCTTTAAATCGACTATATATAAATCTGCCTTTTAAAAAATATTACTGAGAATCACCTATTCACATTATAAGTAAAAAAACATAGTTAAAGGGGCATGGATCACAATTCTTTTCCCATGGATTTAGACCATGCTTTATACATTACCAAAGTTGTGTTTTGCATGAAAAAATGTAAGTAAAACCTATTTAAATATCAGTGTGAAACTAATATGAAATGTACAGAGTATACATGCATCTGTAGATTTCATTGCCTTACATATATGAATTTATGTAGCTCCTCATTAACAGACAGGGGCCAGCCTCAAGTGCAATTAAACATTGTATTTATTTCTTTATTGCTTTAAGAGCATCATTTGAAAAAGACAAATACACTGTGGTACATTAGCAGGTTCCTTCTTTCATATGTAGCCAAGAAAAAATGCTTTGTTCATATAAATGAAATTAAGATCCAAAAAAAAATTTGTTTGTGCATTAAGGAATGATATAATTTTTTTTTATATAAATTTAATATACAAAATACATACTGGCTCGCTGACACTGTACGTGCCATTTCTTGATATCAACATTAGTCAATTTATATTGCAATCAATTGCTTTAAATTATCATAGTATTATCACTGAATCTGTAACAACATTTAAAAATGCATCCACCTTTTGAATATTGTTATATTGGGTTCAAATGAATGCAAATGTTCAGACATACAGTAGATCAATAATGTAAAAAGTATTGTTCAATACGTGAAAAATATTGGAATGTGCTTCTCTAAAGTGCTTCATTGAGTCTTTTGTATTTGATATTTCCATTGAGACAGCTGTTCTAATACTAGGGAAGGTAATCGGGGAATTTCAGAAAGCTATAATTAGCTCTTGACAACTATGGTACGGCCCCCAATTTAAGTGTCTGTGACTTAGTAATTCAGTTCTTTTAAGTGGAAAAGCATGCTAAATCTACTCATCTGAATGGCTACATAATTGTTCTCACTTCCTAAATGTATGACCTTTCAATTAGTTCCAATACTGCTAACAATCCTTGAATGTTTGCTGAACTTTGTCGTTGAGTAGCTATGTTAGTACTACTGTACATTAAACCATAAAAAGTAGGCTCAGAGATTATCCGTATGTTGATCACAAGTTTTTTTTGTATTTTGGAATATCCATTGGAAAGTCATCATTTGTAGACAAAAAAACGATGTGGTAATAAAATACTGATAAAGCATGCTTTGTAGACATATACTAAAATCAATGGTTAAATGAACAACAGTAACACTTATACAAATCAGTGTTACTTTACTTTAGTCACAATTGTTTCAGTTAAAATTGAACCTGTCTGTCTTAATGGCATACAGCCTTATTAAATTGTGATTCATCCAATTGAGCATATTTTTTTTACAGAAGTTTTTAGTTAATGAAGACTTTGCTTTTGGATAGAAGTTCACTAACTAAAAACTTCTGTAAAAAAAACATATGCTCTGTGCCTATATAGAGCCCTATTCAATTGGCCAAATCGCAATTGAATGAGGCTGATAATGTCCCTCCAGATAGAAGCAAGTGTGAGGTTATGCTTTATCTTCTTATATTTCCACGTAAGGCTTTATCACTGTGCCTTGACTATTGTGATTTGTTTGGTATTGGGCAAGGACACTCCTAAGCCCTTTACACACCATTGTAAAAGCCTGGTCATTGGAATATGAATACTTGCAATTAACTCTCCTCTCATAGTGGTTTACGCACTCCATCCTGTCAACTAACCAACAACACACAGTCTTCTCCATTCCTCAATCCCAACGCCACCATGAACTGCTTTGACTCGACTACAGAGGACTAAGTCTCCAGCCTGCTATTATCCATTTGCCTCACTACCTGCCTCTAGATCCTACTCCATCTCAGCTCATCCCTCCCCTCTCAACCCTACTAATCCCAGCTCTCACACACCTCTTCAACCTTTCCCTTAATACTGGCATGTTTCCATCTTCTCTAAAACATGCCATAATTACACCCATCCTGAAAAAACCCTCATCTGACTCTGACATTGCATCTAACTGCCGCCTTATCTCTTTACTTCCCCTGGCTTCCAAACTGCTGGAGCAGCTTGTCTATAACCACCTTACCAACTTTATTTCCTCTAACTCTTGCTTTCCAGCAAGTCAATAGGTCACATTCTACTTCTTCTAGATCTCTCTTTTGCATTTGACACAGTCAACCATCCACTTCTACTCCATATCCTCTCCTCCCTCAGTATTCAAGACACTGCTCTCTCGTAGTTCTCATCATACCTTCAAAAATGATAATTTAGTGTCCCCTTCTCTGACACCTCTTCTTCTACCTATCCCCTGTCTGTTGGCATACCCCAAGATTCAGTCCTAGGCCCCCTCCATCTACACATCCTCACTTGGTACACTAATACACTCTTATGGGCTTCAGTATCATCTCTATGCAGATGACACTCAAATCTACCTCTCATCGCTAGATCTATCCCCCTCTCTTCTAACACACATCTCCAACTGCCTTTGTAGTATATCCTCTTAGATGTCCACCCACCATCTCAAACTCAACATGTCTAAGACTGAACTCCTAAACTTCCCTCCCTCTACCACAACATCAATTCCTCACACCTCTCTCACTGTCATCAACATCATCATCACCCCCACCTCCTAAGCCCATTGACTTAGGGTTCTACTGGACCCCGCCCTGTCTTTCATCTCTCACATACAATCTCTAACAAAATCTTGCCTTCTCCATCTAAAAAACATCTCCAGAATGCACCACTATCTTACACAAGACAGAATTAAAATCCTAATACACTCTCTCATCATCACTCGACTTGACTACTCATCACTCGACTTATTAGAGAAGATTACCTATTTATGTAAAATTCTGAAACTTGTCTAGTTTTCCATTAACTCCTCCATGTTTGTGTAGAGCCGAAGTTGCCATTTTAATTTCTATATTTGTCACTAACCTACAGAATGATGATCTGATTGAGTAAAAAGTTCAAGAGCCAATCAGGCTGAGTTCTAAGCCATGACAGTTACATTACACTACAGTTTACATTCATAAGCATAATTTTTCATATACAAGCAACTTGAGTTTTATGTGAATCTTCCTCTATAATTAGAAAAATAAATGGAATTATGGGGAATGGCTAATTCTGTTACATAGACTTACAACTTGATAATACAGTTTAGAAACTCTTGGAAGATGGAGAACTATAAATAACACAAATTATCTATACTTTATCTCTATACTTTATCTCATAAGTATAAGGCTCAACGTACAGCATAAAAGTTGGGTGCAAAGAGCCATGCTTCATCATGTCACCATATCCTGCTAGTAACAAAGCGGTCCAACAGTACTAAAGTGAATTGCTGAGAACTTTTAGATATGGAAACTCTCACAAAGGATAACAAAGCAATGGTAAGATTCTACAAGAATTTCCATTACTTCCCTATTCTGTCTTTATGGCCCAGTATTTCCTATCTCAGGAATATCTCTTAAATTATTTACTGTAGAGAAAAATGGCATACACAGTGTATAGATAGTTTTCTAATGCTCTTTAAGTTGAGACCAACTTGTTGGGATGACATTGTCCCTTTAAAATGAATATTTCAAATTACAGCATGCAAATTGTAATAAATGTAAACGCATCTTTACTTGATACATATAAAATGTATCATATATAAAGAGCAGAAAATATAGATAAAATATAATGATTCTACCAAGTAAAAATATCAAACCTTTTAAATGTATAAATAATTTGCTCTCAATTGGATTCTTTTGTGGGTATATTCTTTTTTTCTAGAACTCCAACAGTTTTTTCCCTTTAGAATGTCAATATTATACTCTTACCCTATGTATCTCTGTCCCTTTTTATAATATAATCTTAGCATTTGAAAGTGCTGCATGACATTTAGTAGTGTTACAAAGTCTTCTACCTTCTAACACTATGAAATACAATTTTATAACATTTGCTTTAATTTAGCTCACTGATATTGTCTTGTATCGTGCTCATTTCTGTAACCTAAACAGATAATTAAAGGTGCTGCTTTGCCTATGACTCGAATATTCAGCGCTGATATAATGCTTTCTGCATTGACACAGAAGTCTGTTGTAGCCATCACTTTGTCTTACAGTTAAAAATCACTAGGGAAAGTTAATATACCAATTGTATAGAACTTAAAAATAGACAAGACAGCTGTAAATTTTAGCTCATTCCACTTCAAATCACCAAGGCAGGAAACTAAGACATACATTTTGTCACTTCAGTAGTCACTTTTACCGGAAATTACCGGAAATTACTGGTTCCTTCCATCCCTTAGATTTTCAGTTGCTGATAATTGCCAGATAACTTAATACATGATCTACACTTTGCTACACACCATCACTTGTTACACCTTCCTTATATTTTATTCAACAATGTTCTTTCAAAACTTACAAATTTAACAATATATACAAGAAAATGCAAAATACAACATTTTACATGAAATATAGTTTAAATATGGATAACATACTGTTTGCATATGAATATTGTGAATTAATTCAATTCAAATAATGATATTTTATTAGCAGCAATTTAAGTGATGATAAGTGCAAGGCCTGTAGATGAAACTGTAAACTAATAATTAGACCATTGAATGTAGGTGATGCTGAGTTGCGACTTCTAGGTTTAGGAATAAAATAGCCATGCAGCATAAATGAGCCTGAGCACCTCTATTGTTGATATTGCTATTGCAAATTACCCTAAGGGCTTTGTCCACCTAAGGATGAAAAGAGACTCCAGATGTGAACCCCTTGCTTACTGTGTCTTAGGGTGTTATCAGCTACACCCTACTGACGAAGCCTAATAAAGGCAGAAATGTATATGTCTAGGGTTTGCTGTTTCTCCTGTTGAGGGCTGAATTGCCTGGTATTTCCGAGTTGGATCACTGTTTTGAGTGCGCCAGACTGATATACTACAGGATATTTCTCTCAGCGAAGGGCTAAAGTGAGCTAAAATAGGTTGCTCTCAAAGTGGATGACCATATCCATAGAACTACCTATTAAGGATAGTTTGTTCTCTCCCTGAGCACCAAATGTTTTTAAAAATATATAAAACATTTATGTGACATCAAGTTAGTCAGTATACAAAAGATACAGTAGTATACAAAGAAAATATTTTCAACTAGCTGTGTCATACACATATTGATACATATTAATTTGTATGTTGTCAAGTTGGTCAATATGCAATAGATACAGCAGTAAAAAAGGCAAACATTTTCAGCTTAACTTGAAGTCGTAGACTTATTGATAGACAATACAGACAGATACACATACATCCATACTCATTCATACATGCAGGCAATTTACAATAATAGATCTTTTTATATGGTATCAAAAACAGATCTCTAACTAACCAATGCAGTAATTTAAGTTCTGGCATCCAAATCAACCATTTTTTACTGTTGTTATTTAAACCTCCATTATCATATAGATTTTTCTCTCGAGCTCCCGGCAGCGGTCCATTTTAACTAAAATTTCATTCCAATTTGGAGAGATGGCTTGTCTCAATTTAGAGACAATCACAATTTTAATTATTGTAAATAGTTGAATCATATAGGCTATTTTTTCAGTTTTATAATTATTCGAAAATATATGTAATATACCGGTGGTGGCCGCTAGAGGGAAAACCTCCTTAAGGTTGTATGAAATATAGTCAAAACATTTTCCCATAGTGGTAGAATGAGGGAGCAAGTTCACCAAATATGAAGATAACAACCTTGCAGTCCAAAGCCTCTCCAACATAATTTATCCTCGATTCTATGAGAGACGTTATGTAGCTTAATCGGCACTATATGCCATCTGTTTATTACTTTATTGGTGTTTGTTAAAGCTTGATGCCATACTTTTTGGTCTAAGTTAATCTTCAGTTCATTTGACCATAAGTGCATATTTTTGGTTATATCTGACTCTATCTGAGTATGAAGAAAATCTAACATTTTAGAGGTCATATGGGAAAATTCGCCTTTAAGGAGAAATACTTCAAATGTATTTAAATTGGTATTTAATTGGAGATGCGTCAGCCAATTAAATGGTTTAATCCCATTTTTTTTTCTAGTTGCTGGATAGAAGCCATTTCACCTGAAATAACTAAATAATTCAGATACTGAAGGCCATGGTTTGTCCAATGGTTTTTCCATACTATGTTTGAAAATTAGTCACTGTTACAATTGGAGTAGCCATACTTATAAATGGAAGCAAATTATTGTTTATTGTTATTTTTTTCCATTATGAAAATAATTTCCTTACAACAAGTGCCTCTTTCTTGATGGATTTAGTCTCAAAACTATTTAAGAAAATCAAGGCTTTTAGATCCTAATTTAACACCATGTTACTTTCTATGAATACCAATTTGAAACTGTACGCAAGGATACTGGCGATTAGATTATCACAAAACCTAAATAAATTGATCTCAATTGAGCAGACAGGATTCATGACTGGCAGACAACGACCAGATAACATTAGGAAGCTTATGGATTTGATTTGTGTGGCAGGGGCTAGTAAGGCCCCCACCCTGTTCTGATCTTTAGATGCTGAGAAAGCATTTGATAGAATAGGGTGGGGATATATGAGACAGGTTCTGCTGGAGATGGGATTCGGTTTGTTTGGTTCCTATGCAGTTGGAGCCCTTTACTCTAGTCCATCAGCCTCAGTTATTGGAGCAAGTTTTAAATCTCATCAGTATGATATTAGTAATGGAACTCTACAAGGATGTCCCCTCTCCCCCACCCTGTTCCTTCTATTATTGGAACCTCTAGCCTTAGCTATTAAAAATGATGAAGTAGTGAGGGGGATAGGGGTGGGAGAGAGGGAACACTTAATTACTATGTTTGCAGATGACGTGGTTCTGTCATTAGAAGAACCACTGACAACCTTGCCTCATGTGCTGGATTTAATAGAACAATATAGTAAAGTTTCCAACTATAAACTAAACGCTCAGAAATCAGAGATTCTGAGTATTAATAAATCAAATGCACTTAAATCTAAATTGAAGAATATGTTTCCCTTCAATTGGGAGGTTGACTCATTTAAACATCTGGGTGTTACTTTTCATAAAAATATAAAAAATATGATCAAAGTCAATTGTGAGTCAACTCAATCGAAAATAAAAAGTTTATTAATAAGTTGGGAAACAACAAAAATTTCCTTTACAGGGAAAATTGCCAGTGTTAAAATGGTGATTTTGCCAATTATCGGCTATTTGATGAGTTGTATTCCACTGGAACTTCCTAAACAATATATAGCAAAGCTACACAATAGGATTGATACATTTATTCATTCCAGAAAACATGTTAGAATAAAAAGGGTCGAAATACCTTTATTCATTCCAGAAAACATGTTAGAATAAAAAGGGTCGAAATGTCTAGGAGATTTTCTAAAGGGGGAATTGCGTACCCAATTTTATCTCTATACCAAAAAGCCTCTTTACTTGCTCAAGCTCTTAAATGGCTAGAGGCTGGTGATAACCTGGCTTGGTTTCCTGAGCACCAATATTGTTAGTATTGCTTCAGCATAAATTATATGTTCAACACTGCATCTTTTATTGCTTCTATACTGTTATTTTCTCATCTCATGTATATGGTACTGTGTTCCAGTAGCCTTCTCTTTTTGGGTTATGTTTTTATCATAACAGATTGAAGATTAATCACCCATTTTGGGAAATATTGAATGGTAAAAATAATTGTTCCATAAAGTAATTGCAATTATACATGTAGGGCAACAATACCCACACAAAAAAACTGAAGGAAGCACATTTCAGAGATCCATCAAGCAAAGATTTAAAACTAGAAAATCTAAAGCATTGAATACAGTACTACTTTACAGAATAGCTGGTAGATGTATGGAATAACCTCTCAGGGTATCAAGTGCCCAATTTTTAAATTTATACACTTAAAATATCTCTTAATATTGCTACATATTGAGCAATTATTACTTATTGGCACTAATGAATTCTTAAGTCAATAGAATGCATATAAACATTTATTTAAAAAAAAAAACAAAGCCAAATTTATGAGTTCAAGGCATTTGCAAGTAGCTAATAGAATAAGGCACTGAGTAGATATGCTAGAATTTAATAATGTATGACAATTTAACAAAAGTAAGTTATTGAAGAAACTACTTATTATTGCATGTTTGCATTGGTTAAATAATTTTAATAGGCCTTGTTCAAGTGGCCTTCAGGTCATCATGGATATAACTAAAGTTTAAAATGGGAAATTGATTAGTTGGGACACCATTTATCAATTCCTTTCAGATTCTACACCATATTTTAATGGTATTATCAGTAATACAAATAGACTGTGTCATTATCCTACAGTATGATATATTGAGCAACTATAGTCCATCACAAAATGCAGGCATTTAGCATGGACTATAAATGGAAATGGTAAACAATCATGGCTAGAGAAACCTTGGAGTAACTGGCTTTTGAAATTCTATGTCTAGAGCCTAACTTTTTTTCTTATTCTATATACTGTTTTTATCAACAACCACCATTCCATGGATCCTAATAATGTATTGGTGGCTCCTCACTAGTCCTGTTAGCTTCTAAATTTGATAAAAATGTGCCAACCCCATCTGTGTATCTGTATCTTATGGAGGAAATGTTCTTTAATTCTTTGCTATTGTATAGACTAGCTAATTAATCAAAACCTGACAAACCTGAGGACAATATAACACTGAGGCATGAACATGATTCACGTAAATTAATTATCTAATCTGCAATAATGTGAAAAACTAAATAAGTAGTTGTATTCTGATTTTCATAAAAAAAGTAAACATAAGTAATCAAAGAGTGTGCTAAAAACGTAATGTAAAAAACTGCAATATTCCTTTAGAACATCTATACAAAATATATATAACAATGCAAAATCAGTAAATACATATAGATGCTCTTTAAATGCTATTTAAATGCAAGTATTTATACTCTTGATTTTTTAAGCAGAAAAGCCACCTATTTGTATATTTTACCATTGCATACAAAAGTACATATGTATTAAGATAGGTAGATGGAGTTAAGTGCTGTAATTTATTATACTAGCAGTTACATTGGATAACCAGTAATATAAAACAATGTATATACATGTGTATGTGTTAGACAAATAGAGTTTATCAATCATTTTAGCAAAATATCATCTATCCATTTAAATGTATCCAATCACGCATACAAATCAGTTCCTGTATCTATGAAACATACATCTTTGTAGAAGATGCTTTAATTTTTTTCCTCAAAAATAGCAAACATTACTTTTCACCCTTCAGTAACTCTACAACCCAGTGCATTCATTTGTGACGAAACACCTTGACAGATAATTAATATTTGATAACTGAACGAAAATATTTACTTTGTATTAAAGTATTTGCCGTCATGTAAATGTACATTGTCAACAGCATAATCTTGCTTGTTAAACACTATTTAATTTGTTTACCTTACCTGTGTATCTGTAAATGCTAACTGTAGCTCATAATTCTTTAAGATGCCAGGGTGTCTGTTTAAGTGGTCCAAGGCTAAATTAATAGCAGGTAGTACACCTGCTGTAAGATTTGTTGGGCCCATCAAGCGACTTATAGGCAACAGCCCAATAATAGATATGCCTATAGAATTTGATTCATTGGAGCACAGTATTATAAACAGCATACAAATTCCAAAAATATCCATCTTCCACTTCCAAGTCACCATCATCCTTCCTCCGTCTCTCCCTCTCCTTCCCTGGAATGTTCATTACTAGAGGAGGCCGTGCTCAACTTTCCTCAGACGGGCCTTTTGCAGCCTTCTGTCAACATCGTCTTCTCTTTCTCACTGAGAAAGGGATGACTGTTATTAAAGGATAAAGAGCTCACCGAAGCTGGCAACTTAAGAGTGGATAGTAAACCTGCTCAACAAATCCGTGGCTATAGATAAACCCAGTGACAGAAGCCCTGTCAATGAACACCTTACTGTTATAACCTTCAGAGGATCTACAGGTACAGGGTTAAACTCTGCTTGGCAGTTCAGGTAATTTATTTTCACTGAGTATTATATATAGTAAATATCATTCTTTAGCTCTCTTGGTTGCTAGTCTTTTAAAATCACCCACATTCTATTGCTAAAAAAATTAAGAAAGTAGTATAAAAAACTCTCATAAAACACAAATAAACACAAATCTGTCTAGTGTATTTTATAGTTAATTTCCTACATGATAATTATTATTACAAGTATGTTTTTGTGTTAATTACGATTAAGTGTTTTACAGTCATACTTCAACTTACTTTTTAGAGCTTTACTGCTTATTAATCGACTTAATCTTTCAGTGGGTTGGGTGGACAGCGGCTCGCAAATGAAGTATCTTGTTTGAATATTTTAGCAACAAAGTGGGAATACAGGTCATTTATGGAATATGGAATGGGCATGATAAGGTTAGAGGTTATATGATTTCACAAATGGTGCTTCATGCTTTTTAGCGTAATTGCTTAATGGTTGTTAAGGCACAACTGAGTTAAGAAAGGGTGTACAAATTTTGAAACAAATATTTGAGAAATAGCCACATAGGAATGGGCAACACAGTGGCAGATTGCTCTATGAAACAGTAGCTATTCATGGACAATTTTATGTAATATTTACTGAAAAAGGGGAGGGTAGATTTCGAAATCCAACGTGCTCCAATTCGAGCTTGCGTTCGGACCCACAGTCCAGATATAATGCAAATATAAAATATATATAAAGCTGTAAATATGATATTCTGTTACATGCGAGTTACAGTATGTGTCGTAACACATTGATTGCAGGGATCGATATCACACAAAATATAATTATGAAATAAAGTATTTTTGTGGGCCTATTTGTGGGCTTGAGAATGCTGTGCTATAAATTCTAAGACCTAACATCACTCTCCCTTATAATAAATGTACAATTTTCTATTTTTATTTGCCTACTAAGTGCTACGTATTGGACTTTAGCCCCCTTGCGGGTGCTCTCGAGCACACATAGGCCTTTGGGCTCTTTTTGCGTGTACGTGCTTGCTTGCGAGTGACCATGTTGCAATTTAATAGCTGAATTGAAAAAGTAGCGGTTACAGGCTTGTCAGATCAAAGGATTTACATGCGTGAAGTTCAACGTTGCTCAGCACGTAGCCATTTTCCGTCCGTCCTGCGTGTTTCCACGCAAGTCCGCTGCGAGCAACATTACGGGGCTAATTTAATAGCCGTAAAATGTAAATCTGGAGTTACGGGCTACAAATCACAAATGTAATAGGGCTGTAAATGCTGCAATGGATATTTTCCATGGAGAAAGCTACAACTGCAGATCTTCCCAGTTCTTTGTGGCACATGTGAATTATTAGAGATTCTTTCCCAATGTGGTGCTATGGTATATTGATGTTAAAATTGTATTAATAAATATAATTATGGGAAATATTACTGAGCATATTATTCTGATACAGTTGTTTTTCAAGGTATGTGTGTGTGAGCACTAATGTGCATATTTAAAAAAATAAACATAGCTTATGGCATAGTTCGATTTTTACGCTTCATTTTACATAACAGTAAATACCTCCCGTGGACTCTGCTAATGACTCTAATTAGGAATTCCTAGACTCCTGCTGCGCAAACCTAAAACCAAACATTTACAAAAGCAAATGGGGTCCTTTATAATGTTATTATTGTAAATTTACATTTTATCCCCTATCAGGATCCTTCCATAAATATGTTTTTATTTAAGAGGTTTGCATAATTGTTTACACACCATAGTCCTATTCTTCATGGTGATTTTTCTGCAAGGACAATTAAGGCAGAAATAATTTAAATTTATATTTGCATTTTCACCCACAATACTAAGCACTGCAATATTATAGAAATATACTGTTGGAGACATTGAAACTGACTGAGCTTTATTTTCAGGAATATCCATTAGAAATCATTTCCTTGCCAATTTAATACACACAATTTATAGATATGTCTTAATCAGCAAGTAATTCCAAATAATAGTATTATTTTATACGGCGAGTTTACTTGTTTTAAATGAGAGATAATAAACATTGTTGGATGTTAATGTGCTGTTGATCTAACTGGTAATTTAATATAATGACATTTGGATCAGGTTGGGACTAGGGAAGTTCTGAGTTCTCAATTTAGTATTTATGGTATAAACCCTTCTGGACTACAACCATATTTACATGATTGTAAATTCACCTATATGGCTATGGTACCTGTATGATCTAAAATACAGTCTATCTGATTCAATTTCCAACATATAATTCCAAATAATGCAAATAAAAGAAGAGAAAAAAACTGCAGTCTCACAAAGAGGTTTACTTACAGTTCATTGGTTGCAGAATGAAGCTTGCCTTTTATAAGAGAGAAATACGGAAAGCCAATGGACTGTGAGAAAACCATGTTAAGGGGAACATTCTTGAAGCTATGTAGAATGTAGGCAGATTAGATAGTCTTGCAAATCAATCTGCATATACATATCTGTGTGTTTACCAAGGGTTCCCAAACGTAATCATCTGCAATAAAACACATCTAGTAGTCTGACACTACTGAAAGGAAGCAGAATATTTCAACTTTGAAAATGTAATTCAAGCCTTGCCAAGACAGCCTAATCTATATTTCAGTTTAAATAACCCACTTTATTTCAGTAGAACAGAAAAGTATGCTAAAAAAAAGATTTACTTTTTTCTGTGAAGCTTTTAATATATACATACTGTATAACCATGGTTGTATGTTGGAGATAGGAATGATCAAAGGCTTATTATGTCAAGTTTTGGTTTCAGTGTGTTGTCCCTTATTTTATCCCTGCTGGTGAGGCAACCTTTATTTATTTTTATACTACTTGTGGGACTTGCTCAGGTTTTAGAGAACCCTAACGTCACGACATCTATATCTCAAGTATATATGAGTGTAATATGTGCACTTTTTGGATATACTGCAAACACACTCTTGGACTTTTCTAATTCACCTGAAATTTTAGAGAATAAACATGGGTTGATTAGTGAAAAGAAAAAGGAACATTATCAGATTAAAAAAGTAATATTCAAACGTCCCTTCAAAAGAAAGACTTTTAGGGGGTTGTGAGGGATAAAATAATTTTCTTTAAAAAAAAAAGGGTCCTGTCCTCCCGAAGATGGAGATTTTGGTATTATGGTCACAGTGACATGAAGACATTTTTCTGTTGTTGTTGCATAAAAAAATAGGATACTTCATAATTTGTCACAAGATGTTTTCTTTTCTTCAAATAAACGTATTCAAATGTTTAACCTCTCTTGGACTCTTGCCCTCTGCAAGCCAATGAGATCTACAGATGTACATATGGCATACCTGGGCATTTTACAGCCCGCCGGCCACATGTGTCCCGCAGGCCGTCCCTGTCCGGCCCGCGGGCCATATGTGGGTCGCAGACCGTAAAATACCTAGGTCTGATCATATATTTCTTTGGACTATGAATACAATGTATCTCTTTGACAATGTTATGGCACCCAATGAACAGCCCAGGAGGAGGTGACTGAGAGGTGCTCCCCAGGCTCTGGACTGCCCAGCCTCCATCAGCCCCTGTCGCGGATCCCATTGCTCAGTGGTTGGGTATCCTTCCCCTGCCGGAACTTCATACAGCAGGGGAGGGGAATTCCCAATGATGTCTCTTGACTCTGCAGTATGAAGCTCCGGCAGGAGAAGGATACCCAACCTCTGAGCAATGGGATCCAGGACAAGGACTGCCCTGAACAAGTAAGGGGGAGGGTGAATAGTGTGACAAGGGGCCCTGGGGGTTTTAAGGGGTTGAATAATATAACACTCCTGATGGGGGGGGGGCTGTTGTTGTTTTTTTGGGGGGAGGGGGTTGAATGGTGCTGCTGAGGGCCAATGGGGGTGAATATAGCTGCTGAGGGGCTTGGGGGGATGAATTATGTGACAAGGGGGCCCTGGATTTTTTCGGCAGAGTGAATGATGCTGCTGAGGAGGACCTGATTTTTTTTTTTTTGACAGGGTGGGTGAATGGTGCTTCTGAGGGGGCCCTTCAGGGTTGGGGAGTGAATATTGCTGCTAAGGGGGCCATGAGGGGATTTGTGGGGTGAACATGGCATCTGAGGAGGTTTGGGGTTGAATGATGCGGCTGAGGTTGGCCTGGGGTTGTTGGGAGGTGAATATGGCTGTGTAGGGACTTGGGGAGGGGTGAATGGTGCAACAAGGGGCCCTGTTTTTGTTGGTAGGGGGGTAAATGATGCTGCTGAGGGGGCACTGGGTTTTGGGGGGGATGAATGGTGCTGCTGAGGGGCCCTAGGGGTTTGGGTAGTGAATATTGCTGCTAAGGGGCCCTGGGGGGAGTGGGTGAATATGGCTACTAAGGGGGCCTGGGTGTGAAAATTGCTGCTGTTGGGGATAGGGGGTGAATGGTGCATGCTGAGGGGGTTGGTGTAGGGGGTGAATGTGCTGCTGAGGGGGTTGGGGTGAATGGTGCTGCTGAGGGGGCCTAAGGGGGTGAATATTGCTACTGAGGGGGTTGAAGTGGTGAATGGTTCTGCTGAGGGGGGCATGGGGGTGTTGGGGGTGAATGGTGCTGCTGAGGGGGCCTGGGGGTGTTGGGGTAAATAGTGCTGCTGAGTGGGCCTGGGGGTGTTGGTGGTCATGGTGCTGCTGAGGGGGCCTGACGGGGATAATATTGCTGCTGAGGGGGTTGAAGGGGTGAATGGTTCTGCTGAGGGGGTCCTGGGGGTGTTGGCGATGAATGGTGCTACTGAGGGGGCCTGGGGGTGTTGGGGATCATGGTGCTGCTGAGGGGGCCTGAGGGGGGTTAATATTGCTGCTGAGGGGCAAGGAGGGGTGAATGGTGCTGCTGAAGGGGCCTTGGGGTATTTGACAAGAAAATGTATATATATATATAATATATATATATATATATATATATATATATATATATATATATATATGTATATATATATATATATATATATATATATATATATATACATATATATATATATATATATATATATATATATATATATATATATATATGGCAGCAGTGGAGGGTGGCCCTCAACAACAGTCCCAGTTTCTCATGTGGCCCCTATACTCTTTGCATTTTCTGTTAGTTACAATTCATGCAAAAAAACAACAACTTCTGTAATGTTTAATACACACTCTTTTAAATGCATAAAAAAACTGTTGTGTTCCATGCATTTTTAACTTATTTACCAAATTGTTATTTACTGCAGGCATCCATTTTCTATTGTGTTATGATTTGTGACTTTATCAGGAGAGTTTGTCTTTGAAAATGAATGCAGGTACCATTATTGCTACTGAAAGCTCTGGTAGTTGTAGATGAAATATCCCATTGTGCAGATATATGATCAAAATATTTATTTACTAACATGTCCAACCCCTTCTCCTACATTACAGACTCAGGGTTCAAATAAGTGACTCCCATAGGAAATCTTCCAAGTCACAAGTTCACATAAGCCCTATTGTAGTTGTCACATGCTGCCCTTATCAAATTATCTTACAAGTGATTACTACCTGGGAACGCTTCCCTACTCTATGTTTGCTTTTACATAAAGTGCAGTTACACAACTCCCATAAGAGCTTACAGATAATGCTACATATTTTCGGAAAGCTCACACAATTAAACACTGACACCCAACTACGGCTAAATCATACCTCATTAACACAGTACCCACTTACTCTACAAATACATTTACAACCCCCTCAAGATGAATTCTGTTAGCTTTTGCAACAGGACATGTGAATGTTTGGGAAGCATGTAACTTTATATACTCCATGTAGCAACATTTACTGCTATAAGGACTACTTTGTTTATTGGCTTCAACTCTCTTCTTTTTACTCTTAGAACTGCTTACATGTACAAGTGAGGAGAGTTGCAAGTCTCGTAAGCTTTTTCCCTTACATGAGAAAAGTACAAAAGTCCCTACATGAGTTAGCCTGCTTGGGCAATTTAACAACTCAATACATTTTGTAATGAATAGCAATAGCAATAGAAATTAAGAAATTGAGTTATCATGCTGTTGTATGTAAATGATTACAGAATTACATTTACAAAAGAATAGAGAATGAATGTTACGTGCAATATTTTTGAATAAGATATTGATATATATTGATTGTATTTCTAATAAAATAGTGAAAAAAAAAAATAAAAATACATTCTGTGTAATAGCAGTAAAGTTAGTTGTCCTGGCTGAACAAGGACATGAAGTCACTATTGACAAATGCAAGGAACTGAGGGCTTGATTACATGGCTCCCATTGGAACTCTAGGACATGAAGTCACTATTGACAAATGCAAGGAACGGAGGGCTTGATTACATGGCTCCCATTGGAACTCTATAGGAGTTCCTATGGGAGCCATGTAATCAAGCCCTCAGTTCCTTGCATTTGCCAATAGTGGCTTAATGTCCTTGGTCAGCCAGGATTATTATTGCTATTACAAGACATGGGTTATTTACTAATGTATCTACTTCACTTACAACAGTCCACTGATTGTTTTGATAAGTCACTCATTGTTTCCTTGTGGTCAGTTATTGCATTCTGATGTGATTTATTTCAGTGTGATTTATTTCTGCTACTTGTTTCCTCCTGGATAGTGATGTCGCGAACATCAAATTTTGGGTTCACCAATTGTTTGCGAACGGGGCGAACATCGGCGAACCGCCATAGACTTCAATGGGCAGGCGAATTTCAAAACCCACAGGGACTCTTTCTGGCCACAATAGTGATGGGAAAGTTGTTTCAAGGGGACTAACAACTGGACTGTGGCATGCCGGAGGGGGATCCATGGCAAAACTCCCACAGAAAATTACATAGTTGATGCAGAGTTTGGTTTTAAGCCATAAAGGGCATAAATCACCTAACATTCCTAAATTGTTTGGAATAACATGCTTTAAAACATCAGGTATGATGTTGTATCGATCAGGTAGTGTAAGGGTTACACCTGCTTCACAGAAACAGACCAATCTCCCCGTTTAATGCACAGCAAACAACCGCAAACAGTCCCTTTGCACAACCGCAAACTCCCCATTTGCACAAGGTTGGATACCAAGCTAGCCATGTCCCGTTCCTTGTCCTCACTGATGTCATTGAAGGTCTCTTCCTCCACCCAGCCACCAAGGATCCCCGAAAGGTGACAACAAGCCCCCTGGGACGCCTGCTGTGTTTGGTCTTCCACCTCCTCAAAGCCACCTTCCTCCTCTGACTCCTCTTCTTCAGACTCCCAGAGTCTGGGGGCTTCCACTGCCCAGCATGGAAGATTATACACTTGTCCGAGTCTGGGGGCTTCCACTGCACAGCATGGAAGATTATACACAGGTCAGAGTCTGGGGGCTTCCACTGCCCAGCATGGAAGATTATACACAGGTCAGAGTCTGGGGGCTTCCACTGCCCAGCATGGAAGATTATACACAGGTCAGAGTCTGGGGGCTTCCACTGCACAGCATGGAAGATTAAACGCGTTGCCTCTGTCTGCGTTATTATAAGGTGTGTACTGTTAAGTAGTACTATTCCTATCGGTTTAATCCCTGTTACGTCCACTATCAGGGGACGTGTATATGGCATGGATTTTTGGAAGCGGGAGATGGAAAAAGATGCTTGGTCGGTCCTCCCACTTCAAATTTGAGCCACGTATTCCATGCTTGGCAGCCGTCACCAGGTTTACCCAATGCGCAGTGTAGGTGATATACCTGCCCTGACCATGCTTTGCAGACCAGGTATCAGTGGTCAGATGGACCCTTGCCCCAACACTGTGTGCCAGAGATGCCATTACTTCCTTTTGCACAATCGAGTACAGGTTAGTTATTGCCTTTTGTGCAAAGAAATTTCGGCCGGGTACCTTTCACTGCGGTGTCCCAATAGCAACAAATTTTTTGAACGCCTCAGACTCCACCAGCTTGTATGGTAAAAGCTGGCGGGGTAAGAGTTCAGACAAGCCAGCTGTCAGTTGCCGGGCAAGGGGGTGACTTTGTGACATTGGCTTCTTACGCTCAAACATGTCCTTGACAGACACTTGACTGTGGGCAGATGAGCAGGGACTGCTCAGGGCGAGACAAGGAGTGGCGGATGGTTGAGAGGGGGCATGCAGGGCAGTAGTGGTTGACGTGGCTGAAGATGCTGGACCAGGAGGAGGATGGCGGCTTTGACTTTGTGTGCTGCTTGTACTCATGTGTTGATCCCATAGGCATTTGTGATGTGACATCATGTGCCTTCACAAAGAAGTTGTACCTAGGTGGGTGTTGGACTTCCCACGACTCAGTTTCTTTTCGCACAGGTTGCAAATGGCATCGCTGTTGTCACAGGCAGACACACCAAAAAATTGCCACACTGCTGAGCTCTGCAATGACGGCATTCTGGTGGTGGCAACAGCATGCGTTGGCTGGCGTGCTGTCTGACTGACCCCGGGTGCCGATGCATGCTGTCTGACTGTGCCACTAGCTACTTGCGATGACCTCTCCCTGCTTCCAACTCGTCTCCTCCTCCTCTCTGTCTCTCCATCTGAACTTCCCTCCTGTTCTTCTTCTCTTATAGTGGGCACCCACGTGACATCCACAGACGCATCGTCATCATCAACCGCTTCACTTGTATCTGACAACTCAACAAAGGAAGCAGCACCGGGTACAACATCATCATCATCAGACCGTACGTCCATGTGTGTAATGCTGCCTGACTGGGACATATCCCTGTTATCTACATCCTCTGGCACTAATGTTTGCGCATCACTCATTTCTTCCAACGGATTTGTAAATAACTCTGCTGATGGATCAAGTGAAGCGGCTGTGGTGCTAGTGTTGGTGGTGGCGGCAGGCGGGCGAGTGGTAACTGGAGAGGTGCCCGAAGCTAAGCTGGAGGAGGATGGTGCGTCTAGGTTCTGAGCGGAAGCTGTAGAAGATTGGGTGTCCTGTGTTAGCCAGTCAACCATGTCCTCAGAACTTTTCAAGTTCAGTGTACGTTGTCTCTGAAAACTGGGCATTGTTCTAGGGCCAAAGGGAATCACAGCACCACGACCACGACGGCCCCTGCGGGGTGGCCTGCGTCTGCCTGTCATTTTTTTTTCGATTAGTGGTACTATGCGTGCAAGCTACTGTGACACCAGATATGAGTGTCACTGTGCACTGGCAAAAGTTGGCAGAGTAGATGCAATAGTCTTCACACACACGCTTGTTGGCAGGCAACTGATATTCAATCGATTACAGTCAAAAAAGTGTTGTTTTATGTCACTGTACACTACGGTTGCACCAGATATGACGTATCACTGTGCACTGGCAAAAGTTGGCAGAGTAGATGCAATAGGCTTTAGACACACGCCTGTAGGCAGGCAATTGCTATTCAATCTATTACAGTCAAAAAAGTGTTTTATATCACTGAGCACAATATAAGCTGTGAGCCTGACACAGGCAGGCAACTGAAATTAGATTACTGGAAAAAAATGGTTGTTTTCAATGTATGTTACACCACCAGGTGTGAGTAGTGAAAATTAGCACAATATAAGCTGTTAGGTGTTAGCCTGTCACACACACACGCTGGCAGGCAGGCATAGATTACACAAAAAAAAATTATAAAATAAAATAAATGATGTTCAACGTTTCCTCAATGATAAAGTATAGGGGGCGAACTGAAAAGTGCATGTGTTCGCCGTTCACGGCGAACGCGAACATGCAAAAATCGCCGCTAATAGTTCTCCGCCGAACTGTTCGGGACATCACTACTCCTGGAATGTTTGAGACATTTGTTGAGGTACCAGCCTGTCTGTACTATATGTTCACAGATAGCAATCTGAGGTAGCCAGCAGATAACTCAACTGAAAGGAAGTACAGTATCTCTGATATTTAATTTAAACCTCCTAGCATCTCTAGTGGGCAAATATTTTTTTTGAATGGTCTCATATGCTCCCTCTTGAGACCCAGTTTTTCAAACTGTTTTATTGAACCCATAGCAAAATGGTAAAATCATTGTATAAAAGTGGTAGAGATTAATAATTTAGCAATAGATGTAGAGATAAAGAGAATTATATAGGAGTGCAATTGTTTTTTTATCTGTTAGTTTTAGAGAGATACATTTAATAATGGGAGATTTTAACTATCCTGAAATAAACTGGATAAATGAGACCAGCAGTTCAGCTAAGGGGAGCAGGTTCTTGAGTACACTCAGGGATCATTATCTGGCCTAGGTTATACAAGAACCTACTAGAAATGGGGCCATCTTGGATTTAGTTATCATAAATAATATTGATATAGTATCAAATGTTAAAATAGGGCAACCTTTGGGAAACAGTGATTACAACACAGTCTCATTTGAGATTGAATTAAAAAACATAACTGTAAGGGGCCAACAAAATCTCTAAATTTTGAAAGGGCAGATTTTAATGGTCTAAGGGCAGCAATACAATGTATAGACCGGGACAAAGAACTGATAGATAAAAACACTGAACATAAAAGGACAACATTTAAATCCGTACTAAATATACATACTTATCACCGCATACCATGTGGGAATCAAAGTAAAATGAGTAAACCATATCCAATGTGGCTTAACAATGGTTTAAATGCCAAGATCCGGAGTAAAAAAACAGGCATTTAAATTATACAAACAAGAGGGGACAGAGACTGCTTTACGTGAGAACAAGGAAATCAACAATGCTTGCAAAAGGGCTATTAGACTGGCTAAAATAAAAAATGAAAAGTTAGTTGCAAAGGAGAGTAAGACTAACCCTAAAATATTTTTTAAAATATATTAATGGAAAGAAGACCAGGAAGGAAGCTATAGGGACATTACAATGTGGAACAGGCCGTCTGATAATTAGTGACCAGTAAAAGGTAGATGAGCTAAATAGGTTATTTTCTTTGGTATATACAAGGGAGGAATCAGTGGTTGGGACACTGCAACATAATGGGGCTGCACTACCTTCACCAAATAATTGGTTAATGTAGGAAGAAATCCAAAGAGGTTGGAAAAAATTAATGTTAATAAAGCCCCAGGTCCTGATGGAATACATCCAAGGGTACTGAGGGAACTGGGATCTGTATTAGCAAAACCATTATATCTAATTTTTCAAGATTCACTCAACACAGGGTCGCTACCAGATGACTGGTGAAAAGCAGAGGTGATACCTATATTTAAGAAGGGAGCAAGAGCAAATCTTGGGAGCAGTGAGCCTCACTTCTGTAGTGGGAAAGCTTTTAAAAACGGTCAATTAGGGATATTATACAAGAATATGTCTATTGGAACAGGATTATAAGTAGGAGTCAGCACGGATTTATGAGGGATAGGTCATGTCAAAGAAATCTAATTAGTTTCTATGAGGAGGTTAGTAGGAACCTGGATCAAGACAACTCAGTGGATGTAGTCTTTTTGGATTTTGCAAAGGTTTTTTAGGAAGACTATTGTGCAAACTAAGGGATACAGGAATTGCAGAAAATATCTGCTCATGGATTGAAAGCTGGCTAAAAGACAGGAAGCAAAGGGTTGTGGTAAACGCAACATACTCAGATTGCACTAATGGGGTAATTGGCGTTCCTCAGGGTTCAGTACTAGGTCCTCTCCTTTTCAACATATTTATTAATGACTTAGAAGTAGGACTGGAAAGTGGTGTCTCCATTTTTGCTGATCACACTAAGTTGTGCGAGGTAATTAAATCAGATAAGGATGTACTTTCCCTCCAAAGGGATTTACTTAAATTAGAGAAATGGGCATCTAAATGGCAGATGAGATTTAATACAAATAAATGTAGTTATGCATCTGGGAAGAAACAATAGCCATGACATTGATAATCTTAATGGAGCAAATCTAAGGGTTATCAGATATTGAAAAGCATTTAGGAGTACTTGTGCACAAACACCTAGGTAACAGTGCTAGGTGCCAAGCAGCAGCTGCAAAGGCAAATAAAATATTAGCATATATTAAGAAGGGTATAGAAGCAAGGGAAGCAGATATAATTTTGCCACTATACAAATCCCTAATATGCCCTCATTTGGAATATGGAGTACTACTTCATAAAAAGGACATTTTATGGCTGGAAACATTACAGAGAAGAGCAACAAAACTAATAAGGAGAATGGAGGGGCTAGGTTATGAAGAAAGACTAACAAAATTAAACCTATTTTCTCTCGAAAAAAGGTGTATAAGAGAGGAATATCTTATATAAAAAGATCCAGGGTCAGTATAAAGCTTTGTCAAGTGAGCTCTTTGTGCCAAGAGGTTTTCAATTGACAAGAGGACATTCTTTGAGATTAGAAGTAAAAACGTTCCACCTTAAAGAAAGACAAGGTTTCTTCACAGTAAGGGTGGTTAATCTGTGGAATTCTCTACCAAAGGAGGTGAACATATTTTTAATTAAAAAGGGCATTCAGGGTTATCCTGGATAATTAGAGGGGAATCCAATTGCCAATATCTGGGGTCAGAAAATAATATATTTTTTTCCCTTTTGAGACGATTGGCTAAGTTTTGCTGTTTTTTTTTTCTGTTTGCTTTTCTCTGGATCTATTAACAACTAATATGCATATTGCAGATCAGAGGAGGTCTTAAAAGGTTAAACTTGAAGGACTAATAGTCTTTTTTTCAACCTAAATCACTATGTAACTATGTAACTATTTAAAATGGGACTGTGTATTGGTGGAAACATCATGTTCTGCCCCTGAACTGTATGTTGCCACACCACTCGGTTACACCATTATTGTGTTAGCTTTTATTAATATGATACTTGCTACCTAGTTTTTGTATGCAGATTTAGTTATAGTTAACATAATACAGTCAAGACAATCATCTGTGAAGATGAAATGATCAATATCTAAACTGAGTTGCATTCATATGAAGAATTTAATTATCAATAAACATCAATTACCTTTATTAATGTAATAGATATTTTTTATATATTCCTGCCAAGGATGAGAATCAATTTAGTTCCTTGCAGTCAGTGGGTGGTGCATCTTATCTAATATATTCAAAGCAGGAGGAGGGCAAATTTAGACCTTAAGAATACATGTATTCTGAAAACAAATTGGAAGAAATACTAAAAAAAATGTGCTTAAACAAAACAGAAAATCTGATTAATTCCTACCATTTACATGCCAAAAAAATATGAAAATAAGACATTACTTACTATAAGAACATCAAAAGAATATAATGTATGAAAGATGGGTTGTTCACCAACATACAATAATGCCTATATTAACACCTGAAACTAAAATTTCAAGTCAATATAACATTACAGTGATTTATAATACCAGACAGACTAATTAAAATACATTCAAAACAGTTTTGGATATTTTTTATAATTGGGTTCAAAATATATACCAGTTTATACAATTATGTTATAATTTAAGCCTTCATGTGTAATGCACAAATCTATACATATTATTAATCATAATGTACATTTAAATTAATTACTGCAAATAAAATAACCCAGAGTGTTGGAGAATATCTAGATTCTTATGACCTCTGGTTCTTGTGAACCTAAATTAGATAACACTTTTGCACATATTCTATTACTTTGTGGTTCTTTAAAAAATACAGGAATTGAATTTAAAAAAAGCAGATGAAAAAACTGAAAAGATGAAAGTAATTAATATAATTATAGGAATAAAAATGTACTTCTTCATTTACAGTGCAAAGTTCAAATAGAAATATTCATTACAAATTGTTTGATGAATTAAAAAAAGAACTTTAGAAATCTGCTCTTTACACACCACGAGGATTGGCATAACTTGAAGAGAATCCCTAATACATTGAATTTTGACTGCCATGTGTCAATGCTATTAAAAACTCCCATTACAACATGCACATACTTTACTTTAATCTGTATTAGTAATGGCAAGTATATTTTTTGGCCTGTGAAGGAACTGAACAATTAAAAAAGGACCTAATCAAACTTTTTTTTACATTTTTATTTAGAATCAATATTTTGAACTATAAGGATCGTCCATAAAATGTATAACAAAAAGTCATTTGATACAGCCTAAAAACATTTGTTTTGAATTGTTGTACCTGTAACTTTAAAGAACGTTAAAAAGGTCTATACAGTATGCCAGTCTTTTTCAGAAATGAAACAAACCTGATTATATGTACTATTTTCCTTTATCACTCTTTATGCAAATTAATAGCACAGTATATTCATTAATGTTTTTTTGGTGGTGAAAAATGTATGTGTGCTATCACATGTGTGCCATCCCATAATTCAGGCCAATGGTTATACAAAATTTTGTACGAGAATCAGCTTAGGTAATAAATACGATAGACTTTTTTTGTGAAACCTGCTACCTTTAACACAATTTTACATTGAACAAATATGACTTTTATTCAGTTTTAGATTATGAAATCCAGATAATATTATTACTTAGTTGTATAAAAATGCTCAATTATTAATTTCTTCTTTATTGTAAGAGCAAGCCAAGGCATGGGAACATATGGCATCACAATGATTAAAAACAAATTGCAATGATGCATTTTATTATAACTTATTATTTCAGTTTTTTGGGGGGTGTTTAGTATTAAATAACTATTATACTACATATACAGACATATATACAGAAATACAAACACACATATATATATATATATATATATATATATATATATATATATATATATGTGTATATATATATATATATATATATATATATATATATATATATTGTCAGGAACCATCTAGAGGCCAGGATATCCCTGTGCTAATTAGTAGTTCAGTCATTATACTCCACGCTATCTAAGTGTGCATTCTGGGAGTTTACTGACAATCATGAGATAGCAGGTAGTCTGAAAATGCCAACGGATTCATACATGAACTTGTCTCTTCTTTATGTGTTTTATGACACTGCCATTATGTTACACATGGAGAAGAAATATGACAAATATGACAGTCTGTGACAAATCCAATACACTGGAGCAGAGCTTAGATCACAGAGAAAAGGGCATTGTGATATTTTTGTGCCATTTGAACTGTGAAACACATCACGTCTTGTAATTGAACATATACAAGTAACAGTGATACTCAACCGTCTTCAGTTGTGTTGGTGTGAATTGAACTCTAGCAAGTGCTTCATTATAATGCTAGAGACATGTCACAATGAAAATGACACTTGGTGCTATTAGGAAGATATAAAACACAAATCATTTTTTCAACAGCAATTGGGTCAAGTGAATTTATATCTTCAATGGAACCAATTATATTAATATTAAGTTATTTTTTCAATCATGTTTTTATTATATCAAAATGTTTTGAAATATGGAAAATATTAATATAGTGTAAGATTATTAAAAATGATAGGACACAGTGTGATACTTTACATATGAAAATGTACTAATCCATTTGAATGTAGTGGTGGCACAAGCATTTTGAAGAAATTGTTATTGCGTAGGCACAACATATAATAGTAATATAATAATATTAATAATATATTATATTAATAATAATTTCCAGGATTCAGTAGAAATATATAGTCAATCCTAGTTGGTAAAGTTGTGTTATATTATATTTATCTTGTAGCTTCTATTAAAAGAGAAACCAGCCTGAGAACAGAAAATATAGAACAGTAATAAAACATACTCATAACATGTTTTATTATAACTCGCAGCAAAAATACTGCACATAATGAAATCTGTAAAAGGACTGCATTGTTTGGGGAGAATTTACTAAGCATCTGAAGTGCATCTTCTGATTTGTTATGTACTATTTCCCAGAGATTCAGCTTCCTTAAGTAGGTTGTCTAGACAACCTATTTCCGAAAGAAAAGCAGCTCTTCGCACCTCATCTCAGCTCTTTTCACTTTATCTCACTTGAGAAAGTGCTTAGTAAATCCCCCCATCCTGTGTTTGCTGCACCACAGGCCATTATTTTATTTATACATTTTTATCTTATGACTAGGGCAACTGAAGCTTATTTGTAAAGTATACAACAAGCTATCAACATCAGCACCTATGCAAGCCATAAACAAACAATACCTTTGCAAGCTGTGAGTACAGTACATGAAGTTCAATCCTGTATTGGTTTTGCACCTGCTGCAAGCTTGGAGCCTCATGGCATGTGCTTATCTACTGAACTGATCAGGGAGAATTAGTGGGGAAGGGAGAGTGGAAGGTAATTTGTTTTATCACTGTTGGGTGAGACCTGCTGTTACTATTTGATACCTACCCACTTCTCCCACAAATACTTAGAAGCAAAATGCAAATCCTGCACCTCCCCATCTTACTCAAGCAGTAGTGTACCATGGATGCCTTCATGGACCAGCAGAGCCAACAAATTTCATTTTTTCTAATTAAACATTAACTTTATACAATCTTGACTAAGTTTGCTCTTAGACTCCAATTTATCAAACACCATTTTTTCCATTAAGTAATACAGAATGATGCACTTTAAAATATTCAATGTATAATATGAACACTAGTTTATTTTGCGTTTTTATTACCGTAGTAGATTAGTGTTTGCTTTTAAATATGAGTCTAACTGCTATTGCACACAAAGCAAATACAAACTAATAGCAATCAGTCAATAGAGATAACTATTTAAAAATCTTCAGTATAAAATAAGTCAAATATGATTCAATGTAACACAGGCATCCTTTCTTCTAGCCTGAAACTTTACTGAAATTAAATATATGTACCTGAAATATTATGCAATTTTCTATGGTTTTGACCTTCAACAATTCAGAATTTCATAAAGCAAGAAAAAAAGCTAAGAAATAAATTCTCTGTTGATTTAAACACCTGTGAAAAGAGGATGTGCTGAACTGAGAAGACTAAACACGTCCGGAAAATGCTGTCTAAGCAGTGTCAAACACATCCATGTAACATTTATTACATAAGACCATTTGACATAATCGACTTGTATAATTTATCTAAAACACTTAGCTACATAACAAATAGCTTTTACTTATTATATTGCGTTAAAGGGCAGCTCAATGAAAGATAAATAGATATTTTAAACACCATAGCACAGGCTATGTACATATGCAATTTGTCATGCCAAATAAGACAAAAATGTATGTATTTTTAATTAGCTAATCAGATAACCATTGTGCTTTACGCAACAGTGTTGTGTATTGTATAATTAGACTTTTTTGTTATGGAATTCATTTTAACTGGCACTAAACCATTGGGGCAAATGAGGGCATGATACAGAATGCCTCTATGGCTGTTCATGCAGATGTCATAATCTCTCTGTCACAATATATGTCTCTACTCTCCTAAAAGGACTACTGTAGTTCAAGAAAAACAGCACTTGTTTCTGACATATGTGACTGACTTACAACATTAGTCATCTCTGCCATGAAGATAAAAGCAGAAAACAATAGAGAAAACACAGAGAAAATCAGAATATTTGAAGAATAGAGTGAATAAACAAAGCTTGTCTTTGTACATCACATTCTGAGAGCTGGACCATCGGACATCACAATATTTTTTTCTAACTAAAAACTAGATTTATATTTGTTTCCATGCTTAAAGGCATATTCAAGTGAGCTAGGTTATTAATGCATCTGATAGAGGAGAATTTGTAGTTTATGACAACAATTGTTTGCATGAAAAAATACCAAAATAAACATTTAAACAGTTACCCTAAAGTTTACTGAATTTCTTGCATTTGCAAACTGTTTTCTATCAATGTTGACACCCCCTGAAATTCCCAGGGAAGATTAGCATAACTACTACATTGTATATTTTTGGCCTGGGGATTGTGCTGCAGCTTTTCTTTAGATTTATGTAATACCCACTGATTGTTTTACCTACATCCCAGGTGATACTTCCCCCAGTCCCAGTGATTTGTCCCTGTAACCCCCCAGCTTCAGTGATTTAGCCCATCACCTCCCCCACCCCCAGTAAATTGCATGCATTAACTCACAGAGAGACACATGCACAGATACAATGGCTCCCTCTTGTAGGTCATTGCAGGACCATAAATCAAGCATAAATGCTCATTCGCCTAAAAGACAAATTAGAATAGAAAAAAGAAGCTGAATAGATTCCTCAACCTGGCTATTGACTGTCTGTTGCAGTGATCCCTGCAACAGACAGCCAATACCCAGGTTGAGGAATTTAATCCAGGGCATCGGTTTCACTGAGGAATTCGCACAAAAAGAGCAAAACTCATTTGTACACATTTGAATTGTACACACAGTTTTCCTAATAGTGCCAACAATAGCACCATACGTGATTTTATGTCGAGATCATATGTTTTTTTCCACCCAAAGGGTGAGCCTTTTTTAACTTTTGCATTTTACGAATAAAACATTTCTATACATCCACGTCTCCAAGCTCTGGTATTTTTTTGTATATTTGTTTACATATTGGAGGGCCAGCTACACCACCAATTAGAGGCTCTCATTTGTTATTTTTCCTATACCAACTCAATATTTGGCAATATGGGAAAGAAGCAGCTTACCAATTGGATACTGCTCCATGGTCTATAATACTACACATACATTAGAGCCTACATTAGCAAACATATTGCTCCATTGGGGGTGTCCACCTGTCCGTCCTTTATTTATTTTCACCACGGGAATGTATGCTTTTTCCACTCCATATCCACATCCTTTTCTACCCGAACATTGGGTACTCAAGTGAACAGAGCCCCATTAAAAGCGACACACCTCCGTCAACACTGAGGGAACTCTAGAGACATAGTTTCTCTAAGAAGCATTTAACTACTATCAAGATCTTGAATATCTAAGATTGGAATACATACCAGTTGTAGGAACATCTAGTCTACTACTGTATCCTAGGCCATCTGAAACATCACACTCGACCCTGCGCTACACCATAGTTGGAGTAATCTACCAGACACCATCATCTAATAGTCATCTATGCTGGCTGCATTCAGCATTTCTGATTGGCTGCATATCTGAGCATGCTCACATTGACTGGGTACACTTACAAAAACATACCCTGAGAAGCCTAGCTCAATCCTAAGGGTGTAAACATCACCTGCAACAGTTTTCTTTAATGCAAACATTTTTGCTAGATGAGTTATGCTGCTCCTCTAAGGATGCATTCATAACCCACCTCACTATAGTATGCCTTTATTTTATGCTCTTAGACTCACAGTTCTTTCATTGCACAGTGGTGGTTTTACAAATTTCTGTATATCCCCATAAATGTTTTCAATATACTTACATATGTAGCTAAGAGTTAAAATTATTTATGTAGTCTATTTGAGGACTCCGTGAAATCGGCTGCTCATGTCCGCATTAGACAGCCATTTCTCAGAGTAACTGATCAGAAATAACATTGCTTCAATTTCATGATCACAAAAAAATGCTATATGTTTTATACACAACGTCCAAAGAGTTTGTATTTTGGAGCAATTCCACCAAATATGGATGTGAGTCCCTTCTTCTCCACAATTCCTCCAACACCTATCAAATTGCTTTCCTGGGAAAAATGTTGCTAATATCGATGGAACTCTATATCACCTTTGAATTATTTTAAATTGAATCTCTGCATAAGTGGAACATTTTATAGATGTTTGAGTAAGTTCACATGCTTTTAGCCATTTTGAGCATTCCCAGGTTTCTTAAAATTCTACTTCCCATTCTATCATCCTTGTGGTTTTATCCATCTGAAATCTATCTCTTAAAAGTTTATAACACTGGGTTATTGAAATGTTCTTATCTTCTCCTCAAATGATTTTATTTCATATATTCCCAAAAGAAATAAAAAATTCCATGAAACTACTAATAATTCATATTGTATTGGTAATTAAATGGACAATCACAAGAAATTGGAAAACTGAGAAAATACCCAGTTGGAATGAGATTGTAACAATTGTTGATAGAAATAGACAAATGGAAAAAGACTTTCTAATATTTAATAGTAATAAAGTGATATCATCAGACAAATGGTATATATGGTATAAATACATGAACAAATACAACGCAAACTCCTAAAGCTCTTTAAGAACTTATTATGTATTTCTGATAATCAACTAATAAATAATATTTCTAGAAACAAAACAATTAATAGCAATAACAATTAAGAAACAAAGTTATTAGTGATTTTCCTAATGAATGATTACTATTAATTATGCTGCTGTATGTAAATGATTATTGACTTGAATACTTAAAAAAAGAATAGAAATTGAATGCTATTTGTAATATTTTTGTAAAACATATTGATATTTATTGATATGATATATGTAATAAATTTGTGATTTAGAAAAAAAAAGAAATAACATTGCTTTACTCATTGGTTGAAGTGAATATCTTTTAGAAGCTTCTACATAAACTTAGACAGCAAAGACCAGTTATTCCAAAACTGAAAGTAGACAATTAAGCATAACTGCAATTGCTTTTTTTTATTGCTTTGTGGAAAACTGAGCTTAAAAGTTATGTATTCTCAACAAAAAAATGGCTATATTGGGCCACACTTTCTCCATTAACAGGCTTCCACAGTGGGGGTGGTACAGAAGAAAATTAGTTGCATAACTGATCATATTTACAGAGATATTTAAAGTCTATATCAATATACATATGTATACCAACTTAGCATGCTTATCTAATTTATGAACAACCACTGTGAGAGTTAATTAATGACCCTTGATAAGACACATAGAAAGGGAGAATCATACATACTTCATGATACTATAAAAAGTTGGTAAAAATACATGTTTTCAGAAAGCTCTATACAGCTACTATTAGAATGTGGAGTAAAGAATATACAGTTATGGTTTTATTTTGCTGTGTCTTTATGTCTATAGATAGTATATACAGTTTAAAGAGGATAAATACATATTTTTTATTAATGTATTTATTGTCCTTGAGTGATATGGGAAGGAACATTTGTGTCCATTTTTTTCGTCTTGTCTATATATAAATCTATATAAAGCAGTACTAACATTACTTTCACCCATACTTTCACAGCATGATGTTTTAATCCAGTGTGTCTCTATCCATGAAATATGCTTCCATTTTGGGCTTTCATTGATACTGTAGTGTTTATCATATATACCATGTCTCCATCTTCAATGCTTTACAATATCTTATTGCTGTTCTGTAAGGTTTTTTATCTGTAAAACATGCAGCAATTTATTATCTGTTCTTTAAACTATGTGCAATTTATACATGTATTGTTGGTGTAATGGTATCCAATCCTGTGTACTCTACTATAAGTGAAGTCTTACTAATGATCTATAAAGCAGCAATCTATCTATCAATTGTCTCTCTCACCCATTGGTTTATTTACCTATTGTATTTTTCGTATACAATATATATATATATATATATATATATATATATATATATATATATATATATATATATATATACCCCTGGAATATCAACTATGTTACATGCTTTATAAACAAAATGGAATACAAGACCACTTACTGTATGGGAAAAAATAAATATAATGTACTGCAGCCCAGAGCCCTGGGGTATTCCATTGATATTTTGTCCTTATTTACTCCATTAACTACAACCTTCAACTGTCTGTCATTCAAAGAAGTGAAGTATTGAGTCCAGTCCTAAAATATCACAATTTGTTCATGAGTCTTCTGTTTGGGATAGTGTCAAAAGCCTTTCTGCAATCTAAATCATCTATATCTATTGCTCCACCCTTATCTATTACCTTAGTTACACAGTAAATCAATTAGGCTGTCTTGACATGATCTCCCAGTAGTAAATCAATTCTATTTTCAATCTAATCAGATGAAGCCTTTTGACACTAGATAATCAATGCCCCTTTTCTTTATTTGTATATTGTATTTCTTCTCTTAGCCTTCCTTTCTTTCTTTTTTCACATTCTCCCAACACCCCTAGGCTTCTCTCTACTACATTTGTATGAATTAATACTACATTTGCGGTTAATACATTTGCAATTAGTGTGCCTTACAGTATGCCCCCATGAATACTGGTTTGTAATGTGCATCTTTTTTCTATGTGTTTGGATGTATCCCATATAATCAAACTAAATTATCTACTTTTGTTTTATTGAGATCTGGTAAGATCTCATGTCAATTGTATTGTTATATTCATATACATAGATCTCCCCATTTACTGCTGACTGAAAGAAATTTAAAAAATACATTTTATTAAAGTAGTTGGTAACAAACTAAGCATAAATCCCTTGTTCTTTTTTTTAGTGTAACAATTTATTTTACCATCATTTTTCCTCAAACCATTTTAATGAAGAACAATGAAACAATTTACAAATAATTGATATTTATAAAAATTATATACATATACTATATGTATTTTTGAAATACCAATAAAATATTCCCGGTGCCATGTTAATATCTTTAGAATATGTTTACAATAAAATACTGAATCCTCAAATACATATCTCTATTTCTTTGAAAAACACATTTTATAAGCAGGTTAGTAAAAACATTAAAATGTTAGGCAAATATATGTCAAATCAAGAACTACTAACTGCTTTGCTAATATTATAAAGTATAATAGTAAGACTAAAAACTTTAGGTTTGAGAGATGAAATAAGACAGGCATTTCCAGATAAAGGCATTTCCCTCCAAAAGGATTTGGATAAATTAGGGAAATGGGAGGCTAAATGGCAGATGAGATTTAATACAAATAAATGTAAGGTTATGCATTTGGGAAGGAAAAATAGCCATGCAATTTATAATCTTAATGGAGCAAAACTAGGGGTATCTGGTATTGAAAGGGATTTGGGAGTGCTTGTAGACAACCACCTACGTAACAGTGTTCAATGCCAAACAGCAGCTGCAAAGGCAAGTAAAATATTAGCATGTATTAAGACGGGTATAGAAGCAAGGGGAGCAAATATAATTCTACCACTATATAAATCACTAGTAAGCCATCATTAGGAATATAGAAAAAAATATTGGGTACCACTTTTTAAAAAGGACATTTTAGAGCTGGAAAAGTACGGAAAAGGGCAACAAAACTAATAAGGGGAACGGAGGGACTAAGTTATGAAGAAAGACTAACCAAATTAAACTTATTTTCCCTAGAAAAAAGGGTGCTTAAGAGGGGATATGATTACCTTATTTAAATACATCCAGGATCAATATAAGTCTTTGTCAAGTGAACTTTTTGAGCTTAGAGGTTTCAACTGACAAGAGGTCATCCCCTGAGGTTAGAAGTAAAATGATTCAACCTCAAAGAAAGAAAAGGGTTCTTCACAGTAAGGATGTGGTTAAAATGTGGAATTCTCTACCAAGGGAGGTTGTGACAGCGGATTCAATAGATCATTTTAAAAGGGGTTAGATATATTTTTGAATAACGAGGGCATTCAAGGTTATCCTAGATAACTAGTGAAGGAATATTGATCCAGGGAGAAATGTGATCGCCTGTACCTGGGGCCAGGCATTTTTTTGTTTTTTTTCCCCTTATGAGACATTTGGCAAAGTTTCAATCGTTTTTTTTTTTCTGTTTGCCTTCCTCTGGATCAATTAACAAATATTAACAAATAACCCACATATTAAAAGGATCAGAAGAGATCTAAAAAGGTTGAACTTGATGGACTAAAAGTATTTATTCAACCTCAAAAATACTAGCAGCCTTATTAAATTGCAATTTGGTAAATTTAAAAGGGCACTATTTAAGCACATAGCATATTTTATTTACAGAAGTTTTTAGTTAGTGAAGACCTTGCTTTTGGATAGAAGGTCACTAACTAAAAACTTCTGTAAAAAAATGCTATGTGCTTATATATAACCCTTTTCAATGTATAGAATCGCAATTTAATAAGGCTGTAGGCATTCAACAAATTACTTGAGACATGTTTCACAGGAAATTAATTCCCTAAACTATGGATATTACTTTTTTCTTATAAACATTTGTCACACTATCCTTTCCCTTCTAAAATTAAGCATTGAAAAGCACCACACCTTGAGAAGATTTGATTATTGATCCATCTCAGCTAGAATTATATGGTTGGTGACACAAATGTCACATGCAAGTATTCATTGACTTAAACTGAAGTGTAATCTAAGACCATGGGTATGTTTCAGCCTAAGCCAGCAAGGCCCAGGCTTGGGGCAGCACAATGTCAGGGGGCAGTAGGCTGTCTGAAGATTTGTATGCAATGCCATGGAATATGCACAGAAATGTCTCTATGCAGAGAATATTTCTGTCTGTAAGTGTACCTGGCACTCTATACTTTCATACACATATGCACACATATGAACTTATTATTTTCTATATAGTTGTGTGGTAAATCTATGATTGGGATAAAGCTAGAGGACAGGTGGAGTAGTAACGGGGTCATTGGGGTCACACAAATCTGAACGGGTTTACGGTAGCATAAAACCTAAATATGCCATGTCTAAGATAATGCCTCAGATAATTAAAATACCATTATCTTTTTTATACTTTACATTTAGTGTTAAAAGAGCTCTACTTTATTTGTGTTGCTTATTACTTGAACAACTTACAACATATAATATGCAAGAGAGGAAATTATGGGGTAAGTAAGGAGGTGGAGAAATGTAAGAGAAAGAAACAAATGGACAAGGAGCGATGATTTGGAAAGCGTGCCAACGAATAGAAAAAATGGGGAATAAACATAAGATTTTGAAAAGAAAGGAAAAAAGTAAATATATAGTAAGGATATAGCCTTTGGAGATGTGGAGGAGCCTTTTACTGCCAACACTTAATTTTCTGTTGCCCTAGACCCTGCCCAACCAGGTTGGGTAGCAAATGCAAAATACATTTCAGTATTACATGTGTATTAAACCTAGACTATATGATTCATAGAGGCTTAAATGGGCATGTTCCTCTTTGCATCTGATAGAGGGCATTTGGTAATATTGAATAGCTTTTTTCCTTTTTCTTTTTTTTTTAATGCTCCTGGAGCAGAATACAATAATGAATGTATAACAGTTTTAGGGAGTTTGTCCCTGTCAGCCAATATGCTGCAATATATATGTATGAGTCATAAGTGTCTGCCAATGATATGTATGCTCTCTGCTCACATAGAGGTATTTCATGTTAGTTTCCCATACGTTTACATAAGTTTTACTAAATATTTTTTAATGAAAAAAGAAGAGTTTATAATATTTAAAACATGCTCCTTTAAATGCAATATAAAAAATTGCATTGCATTCCCGATTAAAGAAGACTGGCACCTCCCAAAGAATAAAAATTAAAAAGAAGGGAAACTTATTTGGTTTAGGTGCTATGCTATTGTAAAAAAAACTTGACAGCACATTATACAATATGTTAAAATATTTCTATATTTTTATCAAGTATTTTTACATTCAGTTTAAAGATTTGAATATAGAATAGTTAACTGAAATATAATTTGTCCAACCAAATGTTCAAATATCCATCATCAACCGCTTCACTTGTATCTGACAACTCAACAAAGGAAGCAGCACCGGGTACAACATCATCATCATCAGACCGTACGTCCATGTGTGTAATGCTGCCTGACTGGGACATATCCCTGTTATCTACATCCTCTGGCACTAATGTTTGCGCATCACTCATTTCTTCCAACGGATTTGTAAATAACTCTGCTGATGGATCAAGTGAAGCGGCTGTGGTGCTAGTGTTGGTGGTGGCGGCAGGCGGGCGAGTGGTAACTGGAGAGGTGCCCGAAGCTAAGCTGGAGGAGGATGGTGCGTCTAGGTTCTGAGCGGAAGCTGTAGAAGATTGGGTGTCCTGTGTTAGCCAGTCAACCATGTCCTCAGAACTTTTCAAGTTCAGTGTACGTTGTCTCTGAAAACTGGGCATTGTTCTAGGGCCAAAGGGAATCACAGCACCACGACCACGACGGCCCCTGCGGGGTGGCCTGCGTCTGCCTGTCATTTTTTTTTCGATTAGTGGTACTATGCGTGCAAGCTACTGTGACACCAGATATGAGTGTCACTGTGCACTGGCAAAAGTTGGCAGAGTAGATGCAATAGTCTTCACACACACGCTTGTTGGCAGGCAACTGATATTCAATCGATTACAGTCAAAAAAGTGTTGTTTTATGTCACTGTACACTACGGTTGCACCAGATATGACGTATCACTGTGCACTGGCAAAAGTTGGCAGAGTAGATGCAATAGGCTTTAGACACACGCCTGTAGGCAGGCAATTGCTATTCAATCTATTACAGTCAAAAAAGTGTTTTATATCACTGAGCACAATATAAGCTGTGAGCCTGACACAGGCAGGCAACTGAAATTAGATTACTGGAAAAAAATGGTTGTTTTCAATGTATGTTACACCACCAGGTGTGAGTAGTGAAAATTAGCACAATATAAGCTGTTAGGTGTTAGCCTGTCACACACACACGCTGGCAGGCAGGCATAGATTACACAAAAAAAAATTATAAAATAAAATAAATGATGTTCAACGTTTCCTCAATGATAAAGTATAGGGGGCGAACTGAAAAGTGCATGTGTTCGCCGTTCACGGCGAACGCGAACATGCAAAAATCGCCGCTAATAGTTCTCCGCCGAACTGTTCGGGACATCACTACTCCTGGAATGTTTGAGACATTTGTTGAGGTACCAGCCTGTCTGTACTATATGTTCACAGATAGCAATCTGAGGTAGCCAGCAGATAACTCAACTGAAAGGAAGTACAGTATCTCTGATATTTAATTTAAACCTCCTAGCATCTCTAGTGGGCAAATATTTTTTTTGAATGGTCTCATATGCTCCCTCTTGAGACCCAGTTTTTCAAACTGTTTTATTGAACCCATAGCAAAATGGTAAAATCATTGTATAAAAGTGGTAGAGATTAATAATTTAGCAATAGATGTAGAGATAAAGAGAATTATATAGGAGTGCAATTGTTTTTTTATCTGTTAGTTTTAGAGAGATACATTTAATAATGGGAGATTTTAACTATCCTGAAATAAACTGGATAAATGAGACCAGCAGTTCAGCTAAGGGGAGCAGGTTCTTGAGTACACTCAGGGATCATTATCTGGCCTAGGTTATACAAGAACCTACTAGAAATGGGGCCATCTTGGATTTAGTTATCATAAATAATATTGATATAGTATCAAATGTTAAAATAGGGCAACCTTTGGGAAACAGTGATTACAACACAGTCTCATTTGAGATTGAATTAAAAAACATAACTGTAAGGGGCCAACAAAATCTCTAAATTTTGAAAGGGCAGATTTTAATGGTCTAAGGGCAGCAATACAATGTATAGACCGGGACAAAGAACTGATAGATAAAAACACTGAACATAAAAGGACAACATTTAAATCCGTACTAAATATACATACTTATCACCGCATACCATGTGGGAATCAAAGTAAAATGAGTAAACCATATCCAATGTGGCTTAACAATGGTTTAAATGCCAAGATCCGGAGTAAAAAAACAGGCATTTAAATTATACAAACAAGAGGGGACAGAGACTGCTTTACGTGAGAACAAGGAAATCAACAATGCTTGCAAAAGGGCTATTAGACTGGCTAAAATAAAAAATGAAAAGTTAGTTGCAAAGGAGAGTAAGACTAACCCTAAAATATTTTTTAAAATATATTAATGGAAAGAAGACCAGGAAGGAAGCTATAGGGACATTACAATGTGGAACAGGCCGTCTGATAATTAGTGACCAGTAAAAGGTAGATGAGCTAAATAGGTTATTTTCTTTGGTATATACAAGGGAGGAATCAGTGGTTGGGACACTGCAACATAATGGGGCTGCACTACCTTCACCAAATAATTGGTTAACGTAGGAAGAAATCCAAAGAGGTTGGAAAAAATTAATGTTAATAAAGCCCCAGGTCCTGATGGAATACATCCAAGGGTACTGAGGGAACTGGGATCTGTATTAGCAAAACCATTATATCTAATTTTTCAAGATTCACTCAACACAGGGTCGCTACCAGATGACTGGTGAAAAGCAGAGGTGATACCTATATTTAAGAAGGGAGCAAGAGCAAATCTTGGGAGCAGTGAGCCTCACTTCTGTAGTGGGAAAGCTTTTAAAAACGGTCAATTAGGGATATTATACAAGAATATGTCTATTGGAACAGGATTATAAGTAGGAGTCAGCACGGATTTATGAGGGATAGGTCATGTCAAAGAAATCTAATTAGTTTCTATGAGGAGGTTAGTAGGAACCTGGATCAAGACAACTCAGTGGATGTAGTCTTTTTGGATTTTGCAAAGGTTTTTTAGGAAGACTATTGTGCAAACTAAGGGATACAGGAATTGCAGAAAATATCTGCTCATGGATTGAAAGCTGGCTAAAAGACAGGAAGCAAAGGGTTGTGGTAAACGCAACATACTCAGATTGCACTAATGGGGTAATTGGCGTTCCTCAGGGTTCAGTACTAGGTCCTCTCCTTTTCAACATATTTATTAATGACTTAGAAGTAGGACTGGAAAGTGGTGTCTCCATTTTTGCTGATCACACTAAGTTGTGCGAGGTAATTAAATCAGATAAGGATGTACTTTCCCTCCAAAGGGATTTACTTAAATTAGAGAAATGGGCATCTAAATGGCAGATGAGATTTAATACAAATAAATGTAGTTATGCATCTGGGAAGAAACAATAGCCATGACATTGATAATCTTAATGGAGCAAATCTAAGGGTTATCAGATATTGAAAAGCATTTAGGAGTACTTGTGCACAAACACCTAGGTAACAGTGCTAGGTGCCAAGCAGCAGCTGCAAAGGCAAATAAAATATTAGCATATATTAAGAAGGGTATAGAAGCAAGGGAAGCAGATATAATTTTGCCACTATACAAATCCCTAATATGCCCTCATTTGGAATATGGAGTACTACTTCATAAAAAGGACATTTTATGGCTGGAAACATTACAGAGAAGAGCAACAAAACTAATAAGGAGAATGGAGGGGCTAGGTTATGAAGAAAGACTAACAAAATTAAACCTATTTTCTCTCGAAAAAAGGTGTATAAGAGAGGAATATCTTATATAAAAAGATCCAGGGTCAGTATAAAGCTTTGTCAAGTGAGCTCTTTGTGCCAAGAGGTTTTCAATTGACAAGAGGACATTCTTTGAGATTAGAAGTAAAAACGTTCCACCTTAAAGAAAGACAAGGTTTCTTCACAGTAAGGGTGGTTAATCTGTGGAATTCTCTACCAAAGGAGGTGAACATATTTTTAATTAAAAAGGGCATTCAGGGTTATCCTGGATAATTAGAGGGGAATCCAATTGCCAATATCTGGGGTCAGAAAATAATATATTTTTTTCCCTTTTGAGACGATTGGCTAAGTTTTGCTGTTTTTTTTTTCTGTTTGCTTTTCTCTGGATCTATTAACAACTAATATGCATATTGCAGATCAGAGGAGGTCTTAAAAGGTTAAACTTGAAGGACTAATAGTCTTTTTTTCAACCTAAATCACTATGTAACTATGTAACTATTTAAAATGGGACTGTGTATTGGTGGAAACATCATGTTCTGCCCCTGAACTGTATGTTGCCACACCACTCGGTTACACCATTATTGTGTTAGCTTTTATTAATATGATACTTGCTACCTAGTTTTTGTATGCAGATTTAGTTATAGTTAACATAATACAGTCAAGACAATCATCTGTGAAGATGAAATGATCAATATCTAAACTGAGTTGCATTCATATGAAGAATTTAATTATCAATAAACATCAATTACCTTTATTAATGTAATAGATATTTTTTATATATTCCTGCCAAGGATGAGAATCAATTTAGTTCCTTGCAGTCAGTGGGTGGTGCATCTTATCTAATATATTCAAAGCAGGAGGAGGGCAAATTTAGACCTTAAGAATACATGTATTCTGAAAACAAATTGGAAGAAATACTAAAAAAAATGTGCTTAAACAAAACAGAAAATCTGATTAATTCCTACCATTTACATGCCAAAAAAATATGAAAATAAGACATTACTTACTATAAGAACATCAAAAGAATATAATGTATGAAAGATGGGTTGTTCACCAACATACAATAATGCCTATATTAACACCTGAAACTAAAATTTCAAGTCAATATAACATTACAGTGATTTATAATACCAGACAGACTAATTAAAATACATTCAAAACAGTTTTGGATATTTTTTATAATTGGGTTCAAAATATATACCAGTTTATACAATTATGTTATAATTTAAGCCTTCATGTGTAATGCACAAATCTATACATATTATTAATCATAATGTACATTTAAATTAATTACTGCAAATAAAATAACCCAGAGTGTTGGAGAATATCTAGATTCTTATGACCTCTGGTTCTTGTGAACCTAAATTAGATAACACTTTTGCACATATTCTATTACTTTGTGGTTCTTTAAAAAATACAGGAATTGAATTTAAAAAAAGCAGATGAAAAAACTGAAAAGATGAAAGTAATTAATATAATTATAGGAATAAAAATGTACTTCTTCATTTACAGTGCAAAGTTCAAATAGAAATATTCATTACAAATTGTTTGATGAATTAAAAAAAGAACTTTAGAAATCTGCTCTTTACACACCACGAGGATTGGCATAACTTGAAGAGAATCCCTAATACATTGAATTTTGACTGCCATGTGTCAATGCTATTAAAAACTCCCATTACAACATGCACATACTTTACTTTAATCTGTATTAGTAATGGCAAGTATATTTTTTGGCCTGTGAAGGAACTGAACAATTAAAAAAGGACCTAATCAAACTTTTTTTTACATTTTTATTTAGAATCAATATTTTGAACTATAAGGATCGTCCATAAAATGTATAACAAAAAGTCATTTGATACAGCCTAAAAACATTTGTTTTGAATTGTTGTACCTGTAACTTTAAAGAACGTTAAAAAGGTCTATACAGTATGCCAGTCTTTTTCAGAAATGAAACAAACCTGATTATATGTACTATTTTCCTTTATCACTCTTTATGCAAATTAATAGCACAGTATATTCATTAATGTTTTTTTGGTGGTGAAAAATGTATGTGTGCTATCACATGTGTGCCATCCCATAATTCAGGCCAATGGTTATACAAAATTTTGTACGAGAATCAGCTTAGGTAATAAATACGATAGACTTTTTTTGTGAAACCTGCTACCTTTAACACAATTTTACATTGAACAAATATGACTTTTATTCAGTTTTAGATTATGAAATCCAGATAATATTATTACTTAGTTGTATAAAAATGCTCAATTATTAATTTCTTCTTTATTGTAAGAGCAAGCCAAGGCATGGGAACATATGGCATCACAATGATTAAAAACAAATTGCAATGATGCATTTTATTATAACTTATTATTTCAGTTTTTTGGGGGGTGTTTAGTATTAAATAACTATTATACTACATATACAGACATATATACAGAAATATAAACACACATATATATATATATATATATATATATATATATATATATATATATATATGTGTATATATATATATATATATATATATATATATATATATATATTGTCAGGAACCATCTAGAGGCCAGGATATCCCTGTGCTAATTAGTAGTTCAGTCATTATACTCCACGCTATCTAAGTGTGCATTCTGGGAGTTTACTGACAATCATGAGATAGCAGGTAGTCTGAAAATGCCAACGGATTCATACATGAACTTGTCTCTTCTTTATGTGTTTTATGACACTGCCATTATGTTACACATGGAGAAGAAATATGACAAATATGACAGTCTGTGACAAATCCAATACACTGGAGCAGAGCTTAGATCACAGAGAAAAGGGCATTGTGATATTTTTGTGCCATTTGAACTGTGAAACACATCACGTCTTGTAATTGAACATATACAAGTAACAGTGATACTCAACCGTCTTCAGTTGTGTTGGTGTGAATTGAACTCTAGCAAGTGCTTCATTATAATGCTAGAGACATGTCACAATGAAAATGACACTTGGTGCTATTAGGAAGATATAAAACACAAATCATTTTTTCAACAGCAATTGGGTCAAGTGAATTTATATCTTCAATGGAACCAATTATATTAATATTAAGTTATTTTTTCAATCATGTTTTTATTATATCAAAATGTTTTGAAATATGGAAAATATTAATATAGTGTAAGATTATTAAAAATGATAGGACACAGTGTGATACTTTACATATGAAAATGTACTAATCCATTTGAATGTAGTGGTGGCACAAGCATTTTGAAGAAATTGTTATTGCGTAGGCACAACATATAATAGTAATATAATAATATTAATAATATATTATATTAATAATAATTTCCAGGATTCAGTAGAAATATATAGTCAATCCTAGTTGGTAAAGTTGTGTTATATTATATTTATCTTGTAGCTTCTATTAAAAGAGAAACCAGCCTGAGAACAGAAAATATAGAACAGTAATAAAACATACTCATAACATGTTTTATTATAACTCGCAGCAAAAATACTGCACATAATGAAATCTGTAAAAGGACTGCATTGTTTGGGGAGAATTTACTAAGCATCTGAAGTGCATCTTCTGATTTGTTATGTACTATTTCCCAGAGATTCAGCTTCCTTAAGTAGGTTGTCTAGACAACCTATTTCCGAAAGAAAAGCAGCTCTTCGCACCTCATCTCAGCTCTTTTCACTTTATCTCACTTGAGAAAGTGCTTAGTAAATCCCCCCATCCTGTGTTTGCTGCACCACAGGCCATTATTTTATTTATACATTTTTATCTTATGACTAGGGCAACTGAAGCTTATTTGTAAAGTATACAACAAGCTATCAACATCAGCACCTATGCAAGCCATAAACAAACAATACCTTTGCAAGCTGTGAGTACAGTACATGAAGTTCAATCCTGTATTGGTTTTGCACCTGCTGCAAGCTTGGAGCCTCATGGCATGTGCTTATCTACTGAACTGATCAGGGAGAATTAGTGGGGAAGGGAGAGTGGAAGGTAATTTGTTTTATCACTGTTGGGTGAGACCTGCTGTTACTATTTGATACCTACCCACTTCTCCCACAAATACTTAGAAGCAAAATGCAAATCCTGCACCTCCCCATCTTACTCAAGCAGTAGTGTACCATGGATGCCTTCATGGACCAGCAGAGCCAACAAATTTCATTTTTTCTAATTAAACATTAACTTTATACAATCTTGACTAAGTTTGCTCTTAGACTCCAATTTATCAAACACCATTTTTTCCATTAAGTAATACAGAATGATGCACTTTAAAATATTCAATGTATAATATGAACACTAGTTTATTTTGCGTTTTTATTACCGTAGTAGATTAGTGTTTGCTTTTAAATATGAGTCTAACTGCTATTGCACACAAAGCAAATACAAACTAATAGCAATCAGTCAATAGAGATAACTATTTAAAAATCTTCAGTATAAAATAAGTCAAATATGATTCAATGTAACACAGGCATCCTTTCTTCTAGCCTGAAACTTTACTGAAATTAAATATATGTACCTGAAATATTATGCAATTTTCTATGGTTTTGACCTTCAACAATTCAGAATTTCATAAAGCAAGAAAAAAAGCTAAGAAATAAATTCTCTGTTGATTTAAACACCTGTGAAAAGAGGATGTGCTGAACTGAGAAGACTAAACACGTCCGGAAAATGCTGTCTAAGCAGTGTCAAACACATCCATGTAACATTTATTACATAAGACCATTTGACATAATCGACTTGTATAATTTATCTAAAACACTTAGCTACATAACAAATAGCTTTTACTTATTATATTGCGTTAAAGGGCAGCTCAATGAAAGATAAATAGATATTTTAAACACCATAGCACAGGCTATGTACATATGCAATTTGTCATGCCAAATAAGACAAAAATGTATGTATTTTTAATTAGCTAATCAGATAACCATTGTGCTTTACGCAACAGTGTTGTGTATTGTATAATTAGACTTTTTTGTTATGGAATTCATTTTAACTGGCACTAAACCATTGGGGCAAATGAGGGCATGATACAGAATGCCTCTATGGCTGTTCATGCAGATGTCATAATCTCTCTGTCACAATATATGTCTCTACTCTCCTAAAAGGACTACTGTAGTTCAAGAAAAACAGCACTTGTTTCTGACATATGTGACTGACTTACAACATTAGTCATCTCTGCCATGAAGATAAAAGCAGAAAACAATAGAGAAAACACAGAGAAAATCAGAATATTTGAAGAATAGAGTGAATAAACAAAGCTTGTCTTTGTACATCACATTCTGAGAGCTGGACCATCGGACATCACAATATTTTTTTCTAACTAAAAACTAGATTTATATTTGTTTCCATGCTTAAAGGCATATTCAAGTGAGCTAGGTTATTAATGCATCTGATAGAGGAGAATTTGTAGTTTATGACAACAATTGTTTGCATGAAAAAATACCAAAATAAACATTTAAACAGTTACCCTAAAGTTTACTGAATTTCTTGCATTTGCAAACTGTTTTCTATCAATGTTGACACCCCCTGAAATTCCCAGGGAAGATTAGCATAACTACTACATTGTATATTTTTGGCCTGGGGATTGTGCTGCAGCTTTTCTTTAGATTTATGTAATACCCACTGATTGTTTTACCTACATCCCAGGTGATACTTCCCCCAGTCCCAGTGATTTGTCCCTGTAACCCCCCAGCTTCAGTGATTTAGCCCATCACCTCCCCCACCCCCAGTAAATTGCATGCATTAACTCACAGAGAGACACATGCACAGATACAATGGCTCCCTCTTGTAGGTCATTGCAGGACCATAAATCAAGCATAAATGCTCATTCGCCTAAAAGACAAATTAGAATAGAAAAAAGAAGCTGAATAGATTCCTCAACCTGGCTATTGACTGTCTGTTGCAGTGATCCCTGCAACAGACAGCCAATACCCAGGTTGAGGAATTTAATCCAGGGCATCGGTTTCACTGAGGAATTCGCACAAAAAGAGCAAAACTCATTTGTACACATTTGAATTGTACACACAGTTTTCCTAATAGTGCCAACAATAGCACCATACGTGATTTTATGTCGAGATCATATGTTTTTTTCCACCCAAAGGGTGAGCCTTTTTTAACTTTTGCATTTTACGAATAAAACATTTCTATACATCCACGTCTCCAAGCTCTGGTATTTTTTTGTATATTTGTTTACATATTGGAGGGCCAGCTACACCACCAATTAGAGGCTCTCATTTGTTATTTTTCCTATACCAACTCAATATTTGGCAATATGGGAAAGAAGCAGCTTACCAATTGGATACTGCTCCATGGTCTATAATACTACACATACATTAGAGCCTACATTAGCAAACATATTGCTCCATTGGGGGTGTCCACCTGTCCGTCCTTTATTTATTTTCACCACGGGAATGTATGCTTTTTCCACTCCATATCCACATCCTTTTCTACCCGAACATTGGGTACTCAAGTGAACAGAGCCCCATTAAAAGCGACACACCTCCGTCAACACTGAGGGAACTCTAGAGACATAGTTTCTCTAAGAAGCATTTAACTACTATCAAGATCTTGAATATCTAAGATTGGAATACATACCAGTTGTAGGAACATCTAGTCTACTACTGTATCCTAGGCCATCTGAAACATCACACTCGACCCTGCGCTACACCATAGTTGGAGTAATCTACCAGACACCATCATCTAATAGTCATCTATGCTGGCTGCATTCAGCATTTCTGATTGGCTGCATATCTGAGCATGCTCACATTGACTGGGTACACTTACAAAAACATACCCTGAGAAGCCTAGCTCAATCCTAAGGGTGTAAACATCACCTGCAACAGTTTTCTTTAATGCAAACATTTTTGCTAGATGAGTTATGCTGCTCCTCTAAGGATGCATTCATAACCCACCTCACTATAGTATGCCTTTATTTTATGCTCTTAGACTCACAGTTCTTTCATTGCACAGTGGTGGTTTTACAAATTTCTGTATATCCCCATAAATGTTTTCAATATACTTACATATGTAGCTAAGAGTTAAAATTATTTATGTAGTCTATTTGAGGACTCCGTGAAATCGGCTGCTCATGTCCGCATTAGACAGCCATTTCTCAGAGTAACTGATCAGAAATAACATTGCTTCAATTTCATGATCACAAAAAAATGCTATATGTTTTATACACAACGTCCAAAGAGTTTGTATTTTGGAGCAATTCCACCAAATATGGATGTGAGTCCCTTCTTCTCCACAATTCCTCCAACACCTATCAAATTGCTTTCCTGGGAAAAATGTTGCTAATATCGATGGAACTCTATATCACCTTTGAATTATTTTAAATTGAATCTCTGCATAAGTGGAACATTTTATAGATGTTTGAGTAAGTTCACATGCTTTTAGCCATTTTGAGCATTCCCAGGTTTCTTAAAATTCTACTTCCCATTCTATCATCCTTGTGGTTTTATCCATCTGAAATCTATCTCTTAAAAGTTTATAACACTGGGTTATTGAAATGTTCTTATCTTCTCCTCAAATGATTTTATTTCATATATTCCCAAAAGAAATAAAAAATTCCATGAAACTACTAATAATTCATATTGTATTGGTAATTAAATGGACAATCACAAGAAATTGGAAAACTGAGAAAATACCCAGTTGGAATGAGATTGTAACAATTGTTGATAGAAATAGACAAATGGAAAAAGACTTTCTAATATTTAATAGTAATAAAGTGATATCATCAGACAAATGGTATATATGGTATAAATACATGAACAAATACAACGCAAACTCCTAAAGCTCTTTAAGAACTTATTATGTATTTCTGATAATCAACTAATAAATAATATTTCTAGAAACAAAACAATTAATAGCAATAACAATTAAGAAACAAAGTTATTAGTGATTTTCCTAATGAATGATTACTATTAATTATGCTGCTGTATGTAAATGATTATTGACTTGAATACTTAAAAAAAGAATAGAAATTGAATGCTATTTGTAATATTTTTGTAAAACATATTGATATTTATTGATATGATATATGTAATAAATTTGTGATTTAGAAAAAAAAAGAAATAACATTGCTTTACTCATTGGTTGAAGTGAATATCTTTTAGAAGCTTCTACATAAACTTAGACAGCAAAGACCAGTTATTCCAAAACTGAAAGTAGACAATTAAGCATAACTGCAATTGCTTTTTTTTATTGCTTTGTGGAAAACTGAGCTTAAAAGTTATGTATTCTCAACAAAAAAATGGCTATATTGGGCCACACTTTCTCCATTAACAGGCTTCCACAGTGGGGGTGGTACAGAAGAAAATTAGTTGCATAACTGATCATATTTACAGAGATATTTAAAGTCTATATCAATATACATATGTATACCAACTTAGCATGCTTATCTAATTTATGAACAACCACTGTGAGAGTTAATTAATGACCCTTGATAAGACACATAGAAAGGGAGAATCATACATACTTCATGATACTATAAAAAGTTGGTAAAAATACATGTTTTCAGAAAGCTCTATACAGCTACTATTAGAATGTGGAGTAAAGAATATACAGTTATGGTTTTATTTTGCTGTGTCTTTATGTCTATAGATAGTATATACAGTTTAAAGAGGATAAATACATATTTTTTATTAATGTATTTATTGTCCTTGAGTGATATGGGAAGGAACATTTGTGTCCATTTTTTTCGTCTTGTCTATATATAAATCTATATAAAGCAGTACTAACATTACTTTCACCCATACTTTCACAGCATGATGTTTTAATCCAGTGTGTCTCTATCCATGAAATATGCTTCCATTTTGGGCTTTCATTGATACTGTAGTGTTTATCATATATACCATGTCTCCATCTTCAATGCTTTACAATATCTTATTGCTGTTCTGTAAGGTTTTTTATCTGTAAAACATGCAGCAATTTATCTGTTCTTTAAACTATGTGCAATTTATACATGTATTGTTGGTGTAATGGTATCCAATCCTGTGTACTCTACTATAAGTGAAGTCTTACTAATGATCTATAAAGCAGCAATCTATCTATCAATTGTCTCTCTCACCCATTGGTTTATTTACCTATTGTATTTTTCGTATACAATATATATATATATATATATATATATATATATATATATATATATATATATATATATATATATACCCCTGGAATATCAACTATGTTACATGCTTTATAAACAAAATGGAATACAAGACCACTTACTGTATGGGAAAAAATAAATATAATGTACTGCAGCCCAGAGCCCTGGGGTATTCCATTGATATTTTGTCCTTATTTACTCCATTAACTACAACCTTCAACTGTCTGTCATTCAAAGAAGTGAAGTATTGAGTCCAGTCCTAAAATATCACAATTTGTTCATGAGTCTTCTGTTTGGGATAGTGTCAAAAGCCTTTCTGCAATCTAAATCATCTATATCTATTGCTCCACCCTTATCTATTACCTTAGTTACACAGTAAATCAATTAGGCTGTCTTGACATGATCTCCCAGTAGTAAATCAATTCTATTTTCAATCTAATCAGATGAAGCCTTTTGACACTAGATAATCAATGCCCCTTTTCTTTATTTGTATATTGTATTTCTTCTCTTAGCCTTCCTTTCTTTCTTTTTTCACATTCTCCCAACACCCCTAGGCTTCTCTCTACTACATTTGTATGAATTAATACTACATTTGCGGTTAATACATTTGCAATTAGTGTGCCTTACAGTATGCCCCCATGAATACTGGTTTGTAATGTGCATCTTTTTTCTATGTGTTTGGATGTATCCCATATAATCAAACTAAATTATCTACTTTTGTTTTATTGAGATCTGGTAAGATCTCATGTCAATTGTATTGTTATATTCATATACATAGATCTCCCCATTTACTGCTGACTGAAAGAAATTTAAAAAATACATTTTATTAAAGTAGTTGGTAACAAACTAAGCATAAATCCCTTGTTCTTTTTTTTAGTGTAACAATTTATTTTACCATCATTTTTCCTCAAACCATTTTAATGAAGAACAATGAAACAATTTACAAATAATTGATATTTATAAAAATTATATACATATACTATATGTATTTTTGAAATACCAATAAAATATTCCCGGTGCCATGTTAATATCTTTAGAATATGTTTACAATAAAATACTGAATCCTCAAATACATATCTCTATTTCTTTGAAAAACACATTTTATAAGCAGGTTAGTAAAAACATTAAAATGTTAGGCAAATATATGTCAAATCAAGAACTACTAACTGCTTTGCTAATATTATAAAGTATAATAGTAAGACTAAAAACTTTAGGTTTGAGAGATGAAATAAGACAGGCATTTCCAGATAAAGGCATTTCCCTCCAAAAGGATTTGGATAAATTAGGGAAATGGGAGGCTAAATGGCAGATGAGATTTAATACAAATAAATGTAAGGTTATGCATTTGGGAAGGAAAAATAGCCATGCAATTTATAATCTTAATGGAGCAAAACTAGGGGTATCTGGTATTGAAAGGGATTTGGGAGTGCTTGTAGACAACCACCTACGTAACAGTGTTCAATGCCAAACAGCAGCTGCAAAGGCAAGTAAAATATTAGCATGTATTAAGACGGGTATAGAAGCAAGGGGAGCAAATATAATTCTACCACTATATAAATCACTAGTAAGCCATCATTAGGAATATAGAAAAAAATATTGGGTACCACTTTTTAAAAAGGACATTTTAGAGCTGGAAAAGTACGGAAAAGGGCAACAAAACTAATAAGGGGAACGGAGGGACTAAGTTATGAAGAAAGACTAACCAAATTAAACTTATTTTCCCTAGAAAAAAGGGTGCTTAAGAGGGGATATGATTACCTTATTTAAATACATCCAGGATCAATATAAGGCTTTGTCAAGTGAACTTTTTGAGCTTAGAGGTTTCAACTGACAAGAGGTCATCCCCTGAGGTTAGAAGTAAAATGATTCAACCTCAAAGAAAGAAAAGGGTTCTTCACAGTAAGGATGTGGTTAAAATGTGGAATTCTCTACCAAGGGAGGTTGTGACAGCGGATTCAATAGATCATTTTAAAAGGGGTTAGATATATTTTTGAATAACGAGGGCATTCAAGGTTATCCTAGATAACTAGTGAAGGAATATTGATCCAGGGAGAAATGTGATCGCCTGTACCTGGGGCCAGGCATTTTTTTTGTTTTTTTTCCCCTTATGAGACATTTGGCAAAGTTTCAATCGTTTTTTTTTTTCTGTTTGCCTTCCTCTGGATCAATTAACAAATATTAACAAATAACCCACATATTAAAAGGATCAGAAGAGATCTAAAAAGGTTGAACTTGATGGACTAAAAGTATTTATTCAACCTCAAAAATACTAGCAGCCTTATTAAATTGCAATTTGGTAAATTTAAAAGGGCACTATTTAAGCACATAGCATATTTTATTTACAGAAGTTTTTAGTTAGTGAAGACCTTGCTTTTGGATAGAAGGTCACTAACTAAAAACTTCTGTAAAAAAATGCTATGTGCTTATATATAACCCTTTTCAATGTATAGAATCGCAATTTAATAAGGCTGTAGGCATTCAACAAATTACTTGAGACATGTTTCACAGGAAATTAATTCCCTAAACTATGGATATTACTTTTTTCTTATAAACATTTGTCACACTATCCTTTCCCTTCTAAAATTAAGCATTGAAAAGCACCACACCTTGAGAAGATTTGATTATTGATCCATCTCAGCTAGAATTATATGGTTGGTGACACAAATGTCACATGCAAGTATTCATTGACTTAAACTGAAGTGTAATCTAAGACCATGGGTATGTTTCAGCCTAAGCCAGCAAGGCCCAGGCTTGGGGCAGCACAATGTCAGGGGGCAGTAGGCTGTCTGAAGATTTGTATGCAATGCCATGGAATATGCACAGAAATGTCTCTATGCAGAGAATATTTCTGTCTGTAAGTGTACCTGGCACTCTATACTTTCATACACATATGCACACATATGAACTTATTATTTTCTATATAGTTGTGTGGTAAATCTATGATTGGGATAAAGCTAGAGGACAGGTGGAGTAGTAACGGGGTCATTGGGGTCACACAAATCTGAACGGGTTTACGGTAGCATAAAACCTAAATATGCCATGTCTAAGATAATGCCTCAGATAATTAAAATACCATTATCTTTTTTATACTTTACATTTAGTGTTAAAAGAGCTCTACTTTATTTGTGTTGCTTATTACTTGAACAACTTACAACATATAATATGCAAGAGAGGAAATTATGGGGTAAGTAAGGAGGTGGAGAAATGTAAGAGAAAGAAACAAATGGACAAGGAGCGATGATTTGGAAAGCGTGCCAACGAATAGAAAAAATGGGGAATAAACATAAGATTTTGAAAAGAAAGGAAAAAAGTAAATATATAGTAAGGATATAGCCTTTGGAGATGTGGAGGAGCCTTTTACTGCCAACACTTAATTTTCTGTTGCCCTAGACCCTGCCCAACCAGGTTGGGTAGCAAATGCAAAATACATTTCAGTATTACATGTGTATTAAACCTAGACTATATGATTCATAGAGGCTTAAATGGGCATGTTCCTCTTTGCATCTGATAGAGGGCATTTGGTAATATTGAATAGCTTTTTTCCTTTTTCTTTTTTTTTTAATGCTCCTGGAGCAGAATACAATAATGAATGTATAACAGTTTTAGGGAGTTTGTCCCTGTCAGCCAATATGCTGCAATATATATGTATGAGTCATAAGTGTCTGCCAATGATATGTATGCTCTCTGCTCACATAGAGGTATTTCATGTTAGTTTCCCATACGTTTACATAAGTTTTACTAAATATTTTTTAATGAAAAAAGAAGAGTTTATAATATTTAAAACATGCTCCTTTAAATGCAATATAAAAAATTGCATTGCATTCCCGATTAAAGAAGACTGGCACCTCCCAAAGAATAAAAATTAAAAAGAAGGGAAACTTATTTGGTTTAGGTGCTATGCTATTGTAAAAAAAACTTGACAGCACATTATACAATATGTTAAAATATTTCTATATTTTTATCAAGTATTTTTACATTCAGTTTAAAGATTTGAATATAGAATAGTTAACTGAAATATAATTTGTCCAACCAAATGTTCAAATATAAATAATGTATTTCCTACAATAAAACCTACTTGTTATATCTCATTACAGGATGCTTATTTTGTAATGTATTTTCTACACTGAAGAGTTTTAGCTAAACATTAATAATTCATATTGTTACAGTAGCCTAGCACTAATTATTAGTCAAATACTAATGGGAGGTTATTGATCAGGAAGCAGAATATAGTCTAACACATGTGCATTACTTGAGTCTTTCTATGGATTTGTTCAGCATGATTTGCTTATGATATTTATGCCAGTGTGCACCTATAAATACGTGCATTGCTTCATTAAACAGAGGCAGCAACACATGCACTATTTGCTCATTCTAATAAAACCATTGGTTGAGCTGTGAAAAATATTGCGTATTTAAATTTAGAGTGTGGCCACACCCTTCCACTGATAGACGTCAGCATATTAACACAATACATGTGAGGACAGAAGTAAGCAATCTGGGATAGCCTTTGGTAATCTAGGATTGAGCTCAACTGAACTGTGTCATTGCAATCCAAACCTATTGCTTTTGTGAGAATGTACAGCTTTGTTTTTATGTCTGTTAATTAAACGTTTAAGGTACATATAGATTTATTCTTCCTTCTCTATTCTTACAGTTCCAGTCTCATATATATATATATATATATATATATTATATATATATATATATATATATATATAATATATACATACAGTAAACTGCCCGTTATCAGGCACCTATGTTGACTCCCTATTGCTGGATAAGTGTAGTTTCCGGTTAAACGGGAGTTCCCGAATTTAAACACTCTAAAAACTCCCTCAAAATGCCTTTAAAAAGGCATTAGCACCTAAACTGGGCCATTTAGGTTCGAACTCCGCATAGTGCCGGTTATGCCAGTTTAGCCGGAGTAAAGTTAAAATGGGGAATTGATGCCGGTGCCGGTTGCTTGAGAGTGCCGGTTGGTTAGGTGCTGGATAACCGGGAGTTTATTATATATATATATATATATATATATATATATATATTATTTTTTTTTGTTCTATCCTCCTGTGGTGCATGAGCACTAACTATGTAATCATTTATAACATTAATATTTTATTAGAGAGGTATGCTATCACTTTTTTAGCACTGTATTATTGAATTGTAAATATAAAAATAATATATGCAAAGGAAAAGACATATGTTTATTCAGGGGTCGAAATTTCCTGAGAGCCAGGAATACTAAATTGTTATCTCCTGGCTTCTATATATTTTCCAAGGAACAATGTATCTCTATGAAGGACTTGCTTTTTGGATCCTAGAAAAAGTTTATATAATTTTCCTGGCCCCAAAGTATTATATACTTTGTCCACCCCTGTAGTATATTTTTTTATCATATATATCATATTTTAAAGAGGTATAGAAATTCACTAATCCAAGAAATGCTACTTACTTACAGTTCTATTATGTGCCAATGATAGAAGTCTGCATTAATAGAGTTATTCATATACAAAATGATACCCAACAGTCTCTAGACACTAATTTATTTTTTTAACACATGTTGTGACTAAACTACAAAATAATACTTAAAATAGGCATATATATGATGTATCATTTTATATTTCTTTGACAAATAAATTGATCCAATCATTAATTTAAATGGTAAATAGTGAATTGCTTGTATGTAAAATCCTCCAGCAGCGAAGAGGTCAATAGTAATCCCTCAATTACAAATCTAATCATGGATGCCATTTTACTAATGATTGACTTTACATGCAGAAGCCCATGGGAGATGGATTTTAAATCTTGTTACAAAGTGGGTTCCATGTATTTAAAAAATAGATAATTGAATTTTCAGTAATTTTAAGGGAAAATACCATACTCTGATAAACACATTATTATCAATATTCTCAATGCATATCATAATAAAATAAACCTGGACATTCCCTGCACTTGCATACATATTAGGTTGAACACATTTTTCTTTAAAATGTGAAGCTCAACATAAAACTAAATGGTTTCCAATACTTCCAGCCTTATTAGCAGCCCTCAATCAGTCTGTTATAATTCAAATACACAAATGAGCTAAAATCCCTTCGAATTTTGTTATGTCATAGACTTCTGCAAAAGGAAACAATACTATTGTAAGTATACAAATAGGTACATATTATTTAAAGCTTACTAAAATAAGAGGTTTGAACATTTGTGGGGAAACTATGCTGACACTAGAATTAAGTTTTAGAAATATATTCAAGAAATGTATAAAAAGCCTGATATAAGTATTCTTATATCAGGTAACAATATCTGAAATGGCTATTAAAATGAATATAATCATTGGATTGTACAAACAAGTTAGTGAAGACCTTGCTTTTGGATAGATGATCACCAACTAAAAACTTCTGTAAAAAAATATGCTATGTGCTTAAATAGAGCCCTATTCATTTGGCCGAATTGCAATTTAATAAGGCTGTAAATGTATAACCATGCCTCCACCACAGCTCTATATCACTTAACAAAACAATCCCCTTGAAGTGTTTTATATTGTGAAATAATTGCTGTTAAAAGCTATAATATAAATCTATCTCTCACCAACGCCTGTATGACGTATATATTGAAATTTGCATTTGTGCTGAGACCTCCCATGTATGTGCACTGGTTCAGTGCATTGTTATTATGATGTTACATGGTACATGACAGCTTGAGATATGCAATAATTACAACATAAGCAGGGGGGACTCCTAGCATTGTATCTAGTGATGCTCTGTTATTATATGTGCTGGGGAGGGTGGCTTGTTCTGTTCTATGTGTTGTCCAGGTATGGATTGTTCTCTTCATAGTTTTAGAAAAATAAAAAGGTAAATATATACTATACATATATATACTTTTTATTCCTAATTACAAAGAAGGTAAATGCAGCTCAGCAACTAGTCTCCTTATTTCAGAGGTTGCCGTGGAAATGAAATCAAACTCCTCAACAAGAAATGACTGCCATCTTCAGGCACTTGCTCAATCAACAGGGTCGTCCCAAACCTGTGCAATGTAGTCGTGACAAGAATGTATTAAAGCTAGGGAAAGCCATTGTAATGCTTCAAAACAATTACTAACTTTACAATTGCCCTGAGCATAGTGAATATATTATCTAACATGCTTATAACATTGGAAAAAGATGTGGCCAAAGAAACCCAATATCTACATTTCCTGTTTTGGCATTTTTCATAAAAGCTTCTTATACTAAAATATTAAAGGTGACTTCTGTTCTGTAATATGTGGGCATTTGCCTAATATACCTGTTATACAGTTTCATAATACATAGGTATGTATTGTCTGTTGAAAAAATAATAGTGTGACACGGTGTTGCAAAGCATGTATATAAACAGCATAAAAACATATATACAGGTATAAATAATCAGAAGAAAATAGTAATAGAGATGGTTCATGCAATTACCATAGTTTCACGTTTTTTAGTAATCACTGGAATTATACATTTATGTGAGTAAATCATTAAAATGGTTTAATTTGCCAATAAACATGCAATAATAAATTAGATCAGCATAGCACAATCTCAGCATTCCTGATTAGTATTCACCACCTAAATACTCCTCTAGAAGGACAGATTTCCTTATGTGCAGTAAGCAGTGACCAAATAGGAATGTACTAACCCTAGAAATACCATATAACCCACAGAAAGGTACACATTATTTACTTTAATCACTGAAATGTGGTTAATTTGACATTTATATTAACTGATTAATGGAAAGCTGCTTGCTAAGCCTAGATATTGGCAATATTTAAGTGCATCTGTTGCACAGTCAGTCTAGCTGAAGCCATTTCAAGTGGAGACAACCGAAATGAAGGCATTTTCTTTAAAATGAAAATCATGTCTAAAACAAGCTGTTAATTGTCATTCTTCAAATTAAGTATGAACAAAAAGTAAATAAGTAGTTTAATCTAAAATCTAAAATAATACTGTAAAGGTAAGCATGCACCTATGCAGCATTTTGGTGCTATGAGCACATAGAGAAACGTTGTGCTGCATCTCTGCACGCTCCTCATCCCTGCACTAACTCCCACTCAAGGAATGGTGCCTTGTTGCTATGTTATGGTGAAATTATGCAATGCACGCACACATACAACCTGGATTACAAAAAAAGCTATCACCATATCAACTACTGTACACCATTAAAACTGGAAACAAACGTTATTGCAATTCTTTTAAACAGCAAACAGATACAATAATTATCAATTCTATTTCCAGGTAGGTCGAACCCACGTAAAGCCCGTAAACCCTACCATTCGATCATCAAGTAGGTTGATAATCTATATAGAAACTGAGATACATGTATATCAGAGCATATATATATAAATGATAAACCTCTTACCGCGGTGTCATAAAGCTTTAGGTCCAGGAAGTAGGGTTGCAGCAAGGATTCATTGCGGATCTGATCAATAGCTAGTTGTACAGCAGGCAGGATGCCTCTACCAATACTTCCCTTTGCTACCGTCTCACTGAGAGGCATCAAGCCCATGATGGATAGTGAGGTGCCATTGCTGGACTGCTCGATTATTGTTCCCCTGGATCCACAAACCAAACCTGGTCCTAATCCCAAGCCCAACACCAGCAACAGACATTGCGGAGGCAGCAGTGGCATCTGAATGGCAGGTTTGGTGGAGCCACCGGCAGCAGCAGCAGTAACAGCACCAGCAGCTCCTGTGGTTTCAGCCCCACGGACAGCGCAAGCTGATCTCCAGTGTCTCCTCGGGGACGGAGCCATTCCTGTCTGTGGCTGCAGGGGAGACGAAGCAGGTCCTCCCTCTTACTCTGCTCTCATCTCACGGAGAGAAAGGCAGAGGCTCCCCAAGCATAGGCGGGCCAGAGAGAGGCAGAGCAAACACACTCACACCACCCGCTGGAAGGCAAGGAGGGGGCAGGGACGCCCCAGAAATTCTCCCCTCGAAAGAAACAGAGGGGTGATTTGTAGCTTCATATCATTTAGATCTGATGCGTGCCATTTGCATGGACCCAAAGAACCGGGCGACACAACCAAAGTCACACATAGCAGGTATCCAAAGTGACCTCTTTCAAAGGACCTCTTCCTCTATTATTCTTTTTATTTTCCTTTAAGGATCAGGGTCCTTCTCCTTCCTTTGGTACACACACCCCTGACAACCCTTCTGTCAATGGCGCCTCCTCCTTCACAGCTCCCAGTTGTAACACCGCCACCACCGGTGCCAGAATCACGGGGATGAGGAGTAGAGAGGTGTGCCAGGGAAAGGAAAGCTGCTTTCTTGCTGCTATAGCTTGCTCTCAATATGCTTGCTGCTGTCTGCACCTCTCTGCTGGTGTAGGATGCTGCACATCACAGATCTGCATTAGCATCTCTAGGAGGCAACACCGTATCCAGCAAGTACCACTCTCCTGGAGAGGAATAAAGATACAAGTGTAGTATCAGATTCTGTATCCCCAGTAGATTCTGTATCCCTCTCTCATACACCAGCATTCAGATTGAAAACCTGCCTCTGTCAAAACCCTATAGTCACTTAAGGTGGATTACCATAGTTGCTGCTCAGACAAATTGAAGCAAAGTAAGAGACTTGGACTAGACACAAGCCTGCTAGAATTGTCTGCATACATATAGATTATTATCATTAATTTGTAATGTGCCAACATATTCTGTAGCGATATACATGGGTTACAATCAAGGCAAAAACAATAGCAGTATTAACACGTTGCAAAGGATGGAGGGCCCTGTCTTTGAGCTTAGAATCCAGTGTCCAAAGTGCTTTCTCCAAAGCACCTTGCAAGATTGACAACTTACAAACATAAAATCTAAGTTTCTGCCCAATGCGTCACCTAAATAACCATGCAGATAATGAATTAAAAAGAACAAAATATATGTGTTTCATGAATAAAGCAAACAGCTGTATATGTGTACCAGGAGACATAGACAGTCAGAGATTAACTAAGCAGAAGATGCTCTATTTCCTATAGGAAAAAAAACATTGCAGACCTTTATACCCCTTTACAGCTTCTGTGACAGATTAGTACATTTTCTCAATTGTTGATAGTGAAATATATATCTCTGCAGAATCTTTATTAGGCCATCTGCAAAAACTAAAGCAAGAGTTATAATAAGTAATTTCCTATCCTCTTTACACCTTCTTGGGGATACTGAAGTCATACATAGATCAGTCTAGGGATATAGCATGTTTGTATCTTTACCACCTCTCACACATAATCCTTACAGGTGTCCCCTCCTTTACTTGTATATACATAAGGGTATATTTGAGTGGATAGGGACAGTATAATATGCATTGTAGTGAGCTAGGTGCACACACAAGTCCAACAAACATAAGATGTTATGCCCTATACCCTTGCCACATTCCTACTATTCCCAGACAACCAAGCTCACCTGTTGCTTTTGAGACATAAAACAAAATATAATGTCTTAATGTCATATTTGGACATGAGTAGGGGAAATAGTCTGATTACATTAGTTACGTAAAAAGTTGGCTTAATAAATCATAAGGGTAGCGTTATACATGTTCCTTGACTGTGCTTGTCACTCACTACAACTGGTGTTTGAAGCTTCATCCATTAATCTACCATCTAGTTTCTGTAAAGTATTACTTCCATATATCCCCTCTACATTTTCTATCCTCTAACGGCACATAACCTGGTGTATCAAGGTGCACAGGGACAGATTGTGATGAAGGTAAATCCTGTAATGTGATTCCTGTATCCTTATCAGATTGCATGTCCTATTACTGCTGATAAAGCCATAGCTCTAGTATATACAACATAAGCACACATTATTTGTCATGCATAATTACATGGAAAACAATACCATTTAGATTCTTCTGTTCATTATCTGGACAATAACATTGGAAACATAGATCATAAAGTGTGTGTATTCTTTTTCTTATGTATTTATGGAATATCTGCAGACTGGTGTCCTGTGTGATTGTTTAACAAATATCATTTATGTACAGTTTGTTATGAAATGTCCACTGTAGTCCTATATTTAAAACATATTGTTTCAATACACTACTCTTGAAAACAGGCAACATGTTTTTAGAATGTAAATAATTAACAGCATTTAATTTATTACCTCTTTGGTTTCTGCTGATCAATTTCCTGAGGTGGGGTCAGCCTTTGAATGCAGATTAAGTTTCTTTCTGCACATTGGGAAAGAGGAATCAAAACTGCCAGTGCTTTCATAAGGACTAATGAAAATCTCATTAGCTTATAATGACACACCCTGTTGAGACAGAATCTGGTCAGACAAGAAAACTGAGCCACACAGTAAAGAATAAATGCATGAGTACAGGAATCTGTTTTTATTACATCATGTCCTAAGTTGTTTCTTTATAGATATCAGTTGAGGCAGATGTGAGGGAAGAGGGAGAAGTCCAGATTCTTTGTTAGATAATATGATAATATTGAGATTGAAACCATACTCCTCCCCATACAGGCCAATAAACACAGGAGGTTGCATCAACAGATGCAACCACATCTCTACAACAATGTAAAAAACCCTGTCACACACACAACATCAATCAAGTATCATGGAATATTTCATTGTCCTGCAGATTCATCAAAAACACATTTTCTAATTAAAAACTAACTTTATGACTTGTTTTCTGCTAATTTATATTCTTAGTCAGATTCAGCATTTACACACACACACACACACACACATATATATATATATATATATATATATATATATATATATATATATATATATAAATTAATTAAAAAGACTGTAATTTATATGTTTCAATGGGAATCTAATATCAGTATAGCTCTGGACATGCGAAAGAGAGGAAGCTGTTGAAAGCTTGTCATATATTTTTGAATATGTTTGTCCAATACTGCAATACTCTGATTATTCATCTGGATTACTGGACACTCACGGCTACCTCACTCATATATATTTTCATATGCATTTAGAAGCAACTGTTGCAATCCACCTTAAGTGAACCAGGGGAGATACTCTGAGAGGTAGGGGCGGGGCTAGGAGCTGAATGCTGTTGCATTAGTGAGAGGGATACAGGATCTGCTGGGGATACTCAATGCAATGCTCTTAGGGAATCATTTATTTCAGAAGATACTGCGGACGTACTAGAGGAGTACCAGATACCACAACATGCTTTAAACTGTGTTTGCTGGAGGGCAAAATGCTGCATTGCTCTGGGGCAGGCCCTGCGGTTTGGGGCTGTGGGCTTTGTGATCTCCTGCAATACGACAGCTCTCGGAGGGATGAGGGATCACTAATTCCTTCTCTGACTCCAAGCAGACAGGGATGCTGTTGTTGGGGTTGGTTGTCATGCACAGGTTTTGCAGACCTGGAGGGATGCTATTGATTGAGGCATAGCCATCCATGAGCCACGAAACAGACCACAAAACAGCTTCTATACACATACATACACACATTGAAAAATCTGGGGGGGATTTGTCCCCCTCATCCCCCCAAGTTCCTATACCCATGTAGCCATCAGAACCAGCTAATACCTAAAATGTAATACAAACCACCACGCTATAAAAACTGGGCATTAAAAACCATTTAGATACTAGTAACATGGCAGAATCAATTTTACTGTAGTCTGCATATGCATCTGAATAATAACCCATTAATAATATTACAATATAATGGGATAACGTTACATTATCTGATTCTAATTGTATCTTGTAGTAGATGCATTGGAAGCAGAGAGATGGACGCAGAATGATATTTTCCCTACATTAAATGCACTGCTGCAATTACATTAATTTCCAGCATTAGTATCTGCCCACGCAAGATTTTGCTGTTAATGCCCATGCTTTGTCATTCACTTCAACACTGAAACACAGCTTGGTCTCTGAAGCATAAATCTCACCAGAGCACAGTACCTGGGATTCATAAGTGAAATCATACTGTGCACTCACTGTACATCAATATATGACCACTTTTTGTTAATATTGCGCTTTGATAGTGGTGATCTGTAAATTACCCACGTTCTTTCTCAAAAATGCTAGAAAAATTTTACTTATACTATTACATTTTAATGAGTGTTTTATTGACTTGCTTATGTTCCTTACATACCACTTTCAAATAAATTGCATCTAAAGACAGGCCAGTGACATGCAACATATTTCACACGTAGGACCGCATATGCAAACATTAATTTTCCTTAAAAGGGGTGCAGAATACATTTTATCATTTATTTTATGCATTACAACTGTAAGAAAGAGGATAGAGGCGAATTTATAGGAAAACATATAGATAATGAACAGAAGTGTTAGTCTGTGAAAAAGAGTTATTTGCTAAAATGGACAGTATTGGTGAAAATGGACATGTTCTTTCCAGTCTAGAGAAATAGCTGTGAGCCACGAAGGAGGTGTCTAAAGGAAGTCTGTGGCCTATAGACCCCATGTTGATCACCAAAGAGACAGCATGATAACCTGTAGCCAATCTGTTAAATTTGGGAATTGGGTTTTGTGTTGTTTTAAAGATAAACCATATGTTGATCCCCATTGAGACAGCATGATAACCTGTAGCCAATCTGTTAAATTTAGGAATCGGACTGTGTGTTATTTTAAAGATAAACCATATTAAAAAAAATAGAAAAGGCTTCTGTTATTTGAAAGTTGGTTGTAGTCTGATTCCAAACAAGAAAATTGAGTTATAGAGATTTAAAAATTCTCATTGAAGTGGCAAACACTTAAAATAGTTTAGAAATGTTTTCACCTTATATATGAAGATTTTTTTATTGGCCCATTTGCAACCAATTATCTTTTTACCTGTGCCTACTGTAGGAAGTAGATGAAAGAAAACTGCTCTTCTATAATTCAGCAGGATTACTAATGAATATACAGTATTGCTATCAACTGGGCACAACTACAGCTGTCAGTTTGCCAAATCACGTTAATTCCTGCCATGCCTTTGTACCTTCTGTTTTGTGCCATATTAAGAACTGACGAAGGTACAATAACCAAGGGTCAAACCTGCAATTTGTATGGGTATTTTTCAGCTGCAATGTTTTGTATCCATAATTATTTCCAGCAATATAAAGAATATCAACTAATGGGTAATGCTTACAATTTCTTAAATTATAAACATAGGTACCACCAAATTTTATTTTAAGATGTTATATCTATTTAATGTCTTGTTTTCCATATTATTCTTGCACAAGTTTAAACACTTTTATATAAAAATAGACACTAGATTTTTTAACTTATATGGGGGCAATGATTCTGCCAACGGGCTCCCAAGGCTTTTTGCATAAGTTTGTTTTTTTGTTCTGTTTGTTCTGTACGGTGGAGGGCTTCTATTGCTCTTTTGCCCACCATATATTAAATTATTGTTGTGGTGAACTACCTACTCAAAATATCCACTACACAAGCTAAGGAACCGGCCTCACGCTGCTGAGAGGTAGTAACCTTGAAACAGCTGAACGTGGGTGGGATTCCTAGCTTGTGTATAATGCAACCCTAGCTTTGCACAAAGCTGTTTGATACAGTGGGCATATGCTTAAGAGAAGCCATGTTTGATATGGCTATGGATTGCAAGAGCAAAGCCTTTGTGAGCACATTTGCATTTCCCTGCCAAGGTTCCCAGAATGCAGTGTAATAACAGTATTTTTTGGAATTCTGAGCATGAAACAATTTTTTAAACTTGTTTTAGACATTCAAATATGAACACAAATGTACTATTTATTTACTATACTACTGTACGGTGGAGGGCTTCTATCGCTCTTTTGCCCACCATATATTAAATTATTGGTGTGGTTAACTACATCCTCAAAATATCCACTACACAAGTCAAGGAACCGGCCCCATGCTGATGTAACCTTGAAACAGCTGTACGTGGGTGGGATTTCTAGCTTGTGTATCATCCAACTGTCATGAGTGATTTTGGGGCCATGATGGGACCCCCCCCCCTGTGCCCCACAAGTAACTCTGTTTTTGGGACTCACATCTAATTGTTAATACCCAAGGCTATTAAATTAGACAGGAGACGGGTTGTAGGGACTGTGTCTATTTGTCATTTTCCCCTTTATATATTATGTGTAATGTTTAAAAGTTATTGTGTGATTCACCGCTATTGTAATATTGGTTCACCACCAGTAGCTCACAAAATGGAGGCCATAGCTGGTAACCTGTATGATGTTAGGCCTGTATATATTCAGGCCTTATAAGAATTGTTTATAGAATGTTTAGTTTTCAGATTGTGGTTAGTACATGACACTGTATGCTAGTATTATATAAGAGCTACTTCAGTCACTTATGGGACAAAGTTTTTTACAATAATTTATATGGTCCTCCGAACCGGCAAGGCATGCACTCTCTCTGGCCTCAGAGAGTCGTAAAAGTTGATAAGCCCACCATATAGATAGCACTACCATATCCTTACAGCAGAGCAAAACCAAGGGGGGATTAGCCATATAACTGGGGGATGGTTGATTTTATGATTTCTGTAAACAGCAAGTAAGAATAAATAGTGTAAGTTGGAGATTCTAATAACCAGGGGTGGGGGCCAGTAACCTTGGGCGTAGTGTTTGTGAATTTTGTAAATACTGACAGAGAATGAAGTCAGTCTGCTTTGTACTACTCAACTGTACATGTTGTGCTATTCTGTATGTAATAAATAGGATCTGATTATGCCTGTAACTGAGCTGGATTAATTGCTGAGTGCTGAGATTGAACACAAAACTCACGACCCAGATAGAGAAAATTAGGGTGTGTGTGGTCCCTCAAATCTTGGGTCGTAACACCAATCCTAGCTTTGCTCAAAGCTGTTTCATAAAGCGGGCATATATGTAAGGGAAGCCATTTTTGATATGGTTATGGATTGCAAGAGTGAAGTCTTTGTGGGCACATTTGCATGTCCCTGCCAAGGTTCCCAGAATTCAGTGTAATAACTATATTTCTCGGTATTCTGGGCAGGAAACAAGTTTTTTTTAACTTGTTTTAAGCATTCAAATGTGAACACAAATGTACTATTTATTTACTGTTTGAATTAAAAGAAAGAGCACAATAATTTCAGTAACCTATTATTACTGTACAGAGTAATTATTACTATTATTACAGTATTACACTGTAATATTATTATGACATATGAGCCATTATAGTATTGTTATTAAGCATATTCAAGGCTTTCTCTCAGCAATGAATATTTTTCTGTGCTATAAGAACTGTGAGAAATTAGAAGTATTCTTTATGTTCTATTGATACTGATGTATGAAGTAGATGGTTTATAACAAAAATGCATTTTTGAAAGAATGCTACAGTGCTCCTATAATAGTTTTTCATATTTTCTTTAATAACTGATTAATAATAAAATCATAATTTGAAGAAAACAGTTTCAATGTAGCTTTTAACATATACATTTGAACTTCAGTAGATATGCTTTACCCCACTTCTTCTTTGGTATCTGGAGGATGAGAGAGGATCTGCCCAGGAGTCCGTCCTGATAAAAGTCAGCCTCCTTGCCTATAATGTCCACAATCCATATTATAGATGTATGAGTCATATATTTTTCATGCAAAACACAACGTTGGTAATGTTATTTTAAGTGCATTGAATAAAGAATTGTGTTGAATGTCTCTTTAAGTCCTTTGTTAAAGACTTGTTTGATTCTAGTAAGCAAAATGCGTTTTCATGTTTTGAAAAGGCCAAGAGATGGCTAATGCCACTAGTGAGTCATGCATCTGCTGTGCAGGATATTGTCATAAGCATACCAAATAATAACTTCATTAAATAGAGACATTTCTACACAATATGATTGTATAAAATAATAAAACAAAATGAGTATTTGAAAGACTTCTGTAACTTCTAAAGATACATGACAACAATCACATTCTGACTGGCTGAATATGTCCTTGATGTGGTGTACCAATGAGTGAGAGAACTATAACTTCACATAGGTAGGAGATTTGTTATAGTGAGGTAAGATCTATCCAGTTCCTATGTGTGTCTGTACGTAACTTGAGGAAAGAGTGTTTCCTAGGATGTGGTGTTTCACCTCACAAAGAAACATCTCACTTTAGTTCAAAATTTGCATAGAGTTTGATTCCTCTGTGTCAAGAACTCACACTGAACCACAATCATTATAATTTAGAGTATTTTATTATTATTTTAATAATAAAAATCTTCTGTGAATATTATTCAGTTTTTGACCTTGTATTCTCATGTTTATGTAGTATGATATGTTTTGAGAAACCTTGTACTAGAAAGGAAAAATGGATTTAAATGCCCTAAAAGGATCAGCTGGTTATTTTAAATATGCATAGATCATTAATACATTACCTATACAACACTTTATAAAAGGAATATTCAATATTAAGTCAACTTTCAAAGATTAACTTATTAGCCTCAAGTTGAGTGTTTGTCTCTACCCTGGTAAGGTCATCAGGGGAGGGGGTTGGCTAAAAGATAGGTCTAAATGGCTTTAATAACATCGGATTAAATTAGATAAAGGCCAAACGACTCTTCTGCCCAACAACAAAACTGAATCTACTTTAAGACAGGATGTCTCTTGTCAGTGTAGATCATTGGGATGGACTAACTTTGCATCTGAAAATTTAGCAGCTACCTGGTAGACAAAGCCACCTTCCCCATTGACCTTATAGTGGCAGAGGCTTGGACTTTAATATCAAGTTTGCTGTTGAATATTGTTTTTAAAATCATTGAATATGAATTGTATCAATGATCAATGTCTAAGTAAAATATTTAGCTCAAAATGAGCCAATAGAATACAATATCAGCATGATTAGGTGTGATTTCTATAGAAAATAAGTATGTTTGGTTGTAATTAACATGTCAAAAGTCAATATAAAAAGGTTCAAGGTAACACTTCATCCAAAGATATCTAAAAATAACACCATCCTTGAAGGTTAGAGCAAAATACACTCTTTTGTTTATTAAAGGCAGATTCTAATTTAAAATTGTTACCCTGACCTGTAGATATATACTTAGATGCTCAATATATATGAATGGCTACCAACAATGCTAACACAGTATCATCTCTAATATCCTTTGGTACATTTAATATGTAAATCAGATCCCACACAAGAGAGTGGACAAGATCTGAAATACCAGACAATTCAGTGATGAAAGCAGAATAAGCTTTCAACATCTGTTTACTTTTTTTTCACTCATATATCATTCCCTTTCTGAGTTTTTGAGTCACCATCTTCCAAATAATTGAAACACAGCATCCTTGTATCAAGTTATTTAAGCTTTCAAATTCACAATGTTTGCTCATTTATAACAAACTTAAGAATAATGTTTCCTCTTGAAATATATTTAGAAGGGACTATCCCATGCTTAGATCTTAAATTCAAACAAAATGGAAAGATATCTTAATTTGCCAAAAACAAGCACATATCATAAGATACAGCCATACTGTAAACATATTTCTAAAGATTTACAATTATTTACAACAATATTCATATTATACCCCCAAGTCCAATAGTCCAAACACACTGATTTACTTGCAGCATATAAAGGGACTTATTTCTAGCAGATGTCAGCTTCCACCATTGAAGCTTGTCAAATTGGAGATTACATTCGAATAAGACTAGAATAAATATTATTTTCTGTAATAATAGATACCTTTGCACTCTCCTAAATCATACCCCTCATTTTCTGCTTTCTAGAAATCCACTTACACCTTTTCTTCCTTTTTCACCTGATTTAAATTCTTTATATATATATATTGTTTCCCCATGCCACCCCACAGTACTGAGTTAATTTCTGATACATTATGGCAGGGCTGTCCAAGTTCGGTCCTGGTGAGGCCCACACAGGCCTGTTATGCGGATATCCTTTCTGTGCACAGGTGAGTCAATCAGGACGACTGAAGAAACAATTCACTCACCTGTATGCAGCAGGGATATAATCAAATCCTGGCATGTGTGGAGCTCTCCAGGACCGAAGTTGCCCACCCCTGCATTATGGTATTTATATTTAAAGGGACACTAAACTCACTGTAAGTGCTGGTGTGAAAGAGTACAAGATTGTATGTTACAATTATCTCTAGAAAGTTTTTAATCTCTTGTTTACATACAGTCTATCCTGCCCACTGGCTGTTGCACGAGTAACTAGCAGAGTGCATTGTGCATGCTGTGTGAGTCTCTATGGGGGAAGCCTATAATTGATAAACACAGCATCCCCGTGGACTCAGGTTACACTGCACTTACCAGTTAACTCTTAGCTGTCCTGTTTTAAGTGAGTCCAGTATTCCATGCCTGCACAGATAGTTTTGTTCAGCATTATTTTTTTTGTGTTGATCACTGCATAGAGCTGCATGGAGCACAGAGCACTAAACCCCTTGCACTGGTCTCCCTTGTTCCCTTCTTCCCTTGTTACGCTTCACTTATTTCTAAAGAGCCCCCCTAGTAACAGTTTCTCACCTTCACAAACAAGGCCTATGCGTATATACTTTACATGACATACAACACACTAACCCCAAACTTTAACAAACATGCACGTACTTGCAGTAGACTCTGCTGGGTCAATTATATAACAATAGAAACTCCTGCAGTAGTCTTTTGAAAATGTAAATTCTTCATTGTGTACACCCAGAGGGGCACTAGGGAATGTATTGGGCAACACACAACCAACTCTTTTGAATGAGGGGTCTAATAAGTGGAAACAAAAGCCACCCATAAATGCAGTGATGGTCAAGTGATCAACATTTTTTATATACTTACTGAGGAATCATGTGTCATATCATTGCTTGTGTTTGAGTCTTGAGAGTCCACTGGAAAATAATGTGAAGTGAGTGCTGGAGTCCCCAGAAGAGCAGCAGATGATTATTGAGTTTTTCCTGTCTGTGATTTTTCTTTAAAAAGAATGTTCATTTTTCTCTTATGCTACTTTTTTTGAAGTAGAATACATCACATGGTCACACAACCCTGGACAAGCTGCCAATATGAACTGCAATTTGTTTACTTAATATCAGCAAACACGTTATAAAAAGTGATGGAAAGTACTGAAAAGGTTAAGCTTAGCATAGGTTAACTCCAGTCTAACTGGCTATTTTCAATTTAACTTTTTCAGAAAAAATAACTTTTATTTAATTACAATCATTTTAAACATTGTTTATATACATCTTTATTAGTTACTTTAAGCAACTATGCGGAACCTACAGTACATTATAGATGAGACATATAGACTTTCAGTATCTTACAAATAAGTACTCTGATAAGGACTTATATTCAAATATGTGTTCTTATTGGTAACAATTGATTACACTGAACGTTCTATTAATAGAATATCTTGTTTTGTGGGAGAAAATGCTGTAAATATTGTTGAAAATATTTGTAAGAAGGTTAAAAGCTATTGGAAAAGTGCGGCCTGCAGCACTTAGGAGGTCAACTTTGCAACAAAAAATAATACTGAAAGAACTGTACATAGCATTATACTGTTCCAGCAATGTCATAATCAAGTACTAACCCTGTACAAACTCATGTCAAACTCAAGTACAAACTCATTGATCATGAAATACAGAGTTACTGTCCTTGCTAAGAATGGTACACACTGGTACCTGACATACAACAAGTCTGTAAGATACAAAAGCCATTCTAATTTAACCATTCAAGTCATTCTAATTTAATAATGAAGGAAAAACTCATTCATACAGGGGGTGGACAAAATAAAAGAAGAATACAAAAACTTCTAAATATCACAACAGTTCCAATCCATATTTAATGTAGGGCAACAAATACTGTGGGTTGAAAGCATCCTTTGGATTTAATCAAAACGAAAACCCCATCACATGTAGGAAATAGGGTGAAAGATGTCTCATCAGGTGATCATATTTGTTCAATTGCTCAGGAATCTAGGCTTTGTGTCGTTTACACCAGGTTTTGCCTCTTTGTGCATTGCCCTTGCATACAAGTTGTTTTCAAATGGTAGCCTGTCCATAAATTCCAGCTCACAATATTCCGTTTTTGCTGAGACTGAGTCATAGAGATGCTGATTCAATATTGATAATCTCTACACTAAGCACACTCTATCTTTATGTATGACCTATCTATAGTGTCCCAACACAATTCTTGATTGGGCTTGAAAAGGTCAATAGAATGATTCTACCCACAGGTTTGCGGTTTGTTGCGCCCCTTTATGCAAACAACACTAGTCAATTCCTACCCCCTTGTTTGATCTAAACCATATGGGATTGTTTCATGGTTTGAGGTTAGGCTTTCTATTCCGAGCTTAAAATTCTGGTGCCCAAGAGTCTGTTCCTTGTCTGTTTATTATGAATATCATGGTTGGTTACTGGAAGGCCATCCTGGTCATCCTTAAAGTGGTACTAAGCCCCAAATATTTTTATATCCCACTTAGGATAATTTTAGTTCCAAAACATATTTCTCACAATTAACCACAATTAGAGCCTAGCAGGTTCTGATAACGGTATAGCTCTGGGCCCTCATGGTACATAACCAAAGCCAGGGGGCCACACCTTACAATGTTCAGCATAGTAATAACGGATGCTTTACCTCTGGTCTCTGCTGTGTACACTAACTAAGGGTGTTGCACGTGTGATTTTTGCTGTTTCTCCACGACTGATGTCCTGATCTGAATTGCTGGGTGATGCTGAGATGAATGTAACATCACAACCTGCAGATTACTCCTATAAGCTACAGTAGGAGAATTAGGGGTTTACTGAGCCCCTTGCCTCTGGGTCATGAAAATATTCAGACCCAATCCATTGTCTATTAGATCTTCCATATAAGCTTTTTTCTTATCCTTCAAAAATGTTATTACTATTTATTTTTGCAGCAACACATGTTTTTGTTACTTCTAGATGTAAACTCCCAAATTCACCTTTTTCTTTGTCAATCCAAAGATTCACTCACATTCTTATGTAGCCCGTAAATTAATTTGCTATTCAATTGGCGTCTCTTAGCGAGCCGCAAACGATCTTTGGGTTACAGGCTGAAAATCGCTGAGGTTGCCAAAATCGTAACTTCCATCCCTTCTAAGCCTTTGATCTTTCAAGCCTGCAAATGTTACAATCACTAAAATCGCAACTCGCTATACAATTGGCAATTGTTGCACAAATCAAGCCCGCAAATGTATTCAAACCCGTTAATGACAAATGTAAAAGAAAATCCTACGGGTACCAGATAGGACTCGCAACGGGGTTAAACAACTGTTCATAGCACTGAAAATGAAAATTAAAAATGCACTGTAAAATAAGGGGAAAGTGATGAAAAGACATTAGAATTAATTTCACAACAGCCTCAAGCTCAATAAAATCTGCAATATATATATTTTTTAAAAGGTTTCTTTTGTGTGTTATATCAATCTCGGGAATCAATTAGTTAATACATATCAGGACTAGAACAGTATCGCCATTCATTTTTATTATTTTATACATTGCCAGATTGCAAGTCTGATCGCATATCAAACCTCTAAACGCTAATTAATTGACGTTTAACCTCCATGTTTTACTGTAATGATGATGGTCTCATTTTCTATTGATTGTTTCTAAATCAGTAGTTACGGCCTTGCTTAATTGATCATGATCATGCTCTGAAATGTTACTTACGATTGCATGGTTTTGGCTTTCGGCTTATAAATTTGTTGAATCGCTGTGTAATTGTAGCAAATTTTAAGCCCGCAAATGTACGGCCTATAGTGGGCTTGCAATTGAATAAGGCCCATAGTTATTTAAAGTAATAGAGACCATTCCTTGATCCAATCTAATAAACGGATTTATGTCCGCTTTAATGACCTTTTTGAAAGAAGCTTCATTGACCATGATTTAATCTAGTCTGACATAGGTAGAATGTCTATTTGAGTAAAAGGAACAATCTTTTTTTCCTGCATATAAGCATATCCAGGTATCATAAATGTTACATCTACAGTAATTAATTAAACTGCTTAGCTTTATGCAAAATGCCTGGATCTGTTTTAGAACGTTTAGCCGATTGCCCATCCTCAATAGGGTTTAAACAGAGATTGAAGTCCCCACAAATAATAAGTTGGCCTGTAAAATATTTTTTAAGCTTTTTCAGCGTAGAGGTGAGAAATTTAACTTGACCTTTATTTGGTGCATAAATGTTTAATATTGTGTATTTAAATGTATTGATCCATCTGGACCACAATACAAATCTCCCTTCACTATCTGTTTCTAGAAATTCTTCTCTTCTTAGCTCCAGATTTTTGCTGAAGAAAATCGCTAGTTTTTCTTTTAAATGTTGATATACCACCCTGAAAAAAAAGGACTCTTTTGCGTCTTCTAGCACATTTAAGCCCCAGACATTTTGGCTAATGAGTTTCAATGTTCTCATAATAATGATAAGTCATCTGTACCAATTGAGCTAACTCCTGCCTCCTCCCCCTCGTCCTCCCCCTGGATTGGGTGTTTATATACACAAAAACACTAACAAAAAATAGGCAGACAGTCTCTTCCGGCTTGAAACGGCCATCCCACCTGGAAGTGGAAGTGCCCCAGCAAGTCGGGAGTCGTTGAACTTATTTAAGTCCAACAAAGATCAAAGCGCCACAGTTCTGCAGATTATTCCTCACAATTTTCCAATTGCTATCCCAAGACTCCTAAAAAATATAGCCCTTTTAATTCCCCAGGGCATTACCTAAGGGAAACAAAGACCAGTTGAGAGGTAAAGCGTTTAAGTAAAAAAAGAAACGATTACAGATACATTTTATAATACCAAAGTGCCCATAATAAACTTGAAAAAAAGAAAACAATACCATTACCCAGAGTTTTCCCTTAAGCCTTACATGAGGTGGTGCTAGAAGAACTCATTGGTTCAATACCCCCTGTTTCATTGCGGTTTGAGAAGATTGTCTTGTCTTACTCCACCACTGTAGTGTAATCACAACAGTTGCTTATAATGTGTTCTTTTATTCATATACAGTGACTAATATGTTATAAAAAAAACAATTGGACTTCTCCCTTTATTAAAATTTGAGCATTCTTAACACCTCTAATTATTAAAAATAATATCAAAAATGTCTACATAAAAAAGTGATAAAGCCCTATTTCCCTTGAGCTAACTCTAATTTTTTTGCTATTCAAATTTGTTTTTGTTCTCTTACTTCTCCACTCTGGTATAGTGGCAATACAAAGTAGCTTGTAAAGTGTTCCTTGATCTGAAATCAGTGACTAAAAAAGTGTTAAAACTCGATGATCGATTGACTCCTTGGTAATTATCTCAATAATTTCAAAATTTGACTGTGTAAAGTGAAAAAAACTTACTTCCTCAGACTTTCTCTACTTCATTTCTTTTTCTTTTATTTCTATACTATCAGCCTACTCGTGTGTACCCGTCACCTCCAACTCTTGAATACCCTTCACCAAATAACCTTTTTTGTATTTTCTTGTCTTGGGAATATACGGTTGTTGTTAATAATGACTACCTTATATAAATATATATATATATATATATATATATATATATATATATATATATATATATATATATATTTATTTATTTATTTATTTATTTATCTATTTACTTTTTGGTAATATTTAAACATTAATGAGAGAAACTTTCCAGTTTTTGATGAATTTTTCCCCTTCTACCAGTGTATTTATAATAAATTTCTTTGCTTCTTGAGAAATAATTTATTTAGTTGGGAAACCCCATCTGTATCTTATATTTTTTTCCCTTAGTGACCTTGTAAATTATTTACGTTTGCTAATTGTTTCACCAGACAAATCTAGAAAGACTCTCAAGTTCTCAAAAGGAACTTCAAAACTCTTAACAAAGGATATCCCAATTATAGCTTCTTTGTAGGAAAAATTATTTAATTTGACTATGACATCTCTTGATAAATCTCTGTCTAATTTATTAGACACAGGTATACAGTGAATTCTGTCTATTATACTTTCCACAGGAAAATTTGGTCTTATAAGAAATAATAAAAAGGAGATTACATAATTAGAGAGGTCTTTGTATAATACCTTTTTCTGGAATGCCTCTAATTATTATGTTATTCCTCCTAGAATGATCCTCTAGTTTAGTATATTTAGTTTTGATTTCTGTCAAATCATCCTTTAACCTCTTAATCTCTTTTTAATTAATTGATGTTCATCTATCAGATTATTTTGATTAGTCTCCAATTCCTCTGTTTTAATTTACACTTTTTTGATATCTCTAGAATTTTTAGCAATGTATAATATTCATTCTGAGACCAAAGATGTTTTAAGTTCACTCAATAAAAGTTTCATTGTGTTAACAGTTAATTTCTCTTCCTCGATTTTTGGGAACCTATAGCTTCCTCCTCCATAACAGTTTCTCTATTTTCTAGGGATGTTGATGAAAGTTCTAATGTATTATAAATATTTGGTTTGAATTGGGATTTCTCTATTTCATTGGAATTACTTCTTATAGAAAAAAAAAATACCTGGAGATTTAGCATTGTTGTTTTTCTTATATTTTATTGTTGATTTAGAATTAAGACTATCTTTCTTCATTGTGAAATTTGACAATTTCTATAGAAAAAATTAAAATTATATCTAATGAGCAAATGCAAGGGAGAATATCCAATAATAAATTCTAAAAAAGTAGTAATCTTAACTTTTTTATAAACTGACAGACAAAAAGAAATCTGTATATCCTTGATTTGATGCTACTATCTGCATAAACAACTATTACCTTAATCAATTAGTAATACATTCCTTATTATGGGGAGATATGATTTAAAAGCTGTGGAAAAATAGAGTGTTAATACAGTTTGATAGGCTATTTACAAAGTCCAATGGCACTATTTTTGGTGTATCAGCAAGGCAGTCCACTAGAAGTTCATAAGTAGCTGAAAATCAAATCATAAAAGTTCAGGGACTATGTCCATCATCGCTCCTTCAAGTATAACAGTATTTTAATCCGTTTTGCATTCCCGTTAATCCTGCTTTCCAAAAAAACGGCAAAAATACCTATTTTTTTTAAAAGGGCTCTCAGAACTCACACCTGATATCTAAACCAGGATTTCAATTTAGACAAAAAAAATGTGCCTCAAATGCTCGGGGCCTTGGTTATGCCAACTCTTCCACTTATCTTGGATTACATAAAATCCCTGGACCAGTCCAGTAAAATCCAAAAGCCCTCAAAAGACAGATCCTCCATGAGGAAATAGATTATACATCTATAGCTTAGGAGTTATACAATCAAAATGTGTAGATGGAGGCGTTGGTTTTAACCTTCTTCAAAACTTCAAAGTCAGATCTTGCTGTAAATTGGATACCTCCAACTGGAACACCCCAGGGTCACACAGCCACTCTAAGGGTAGCTTTCCCACACAGGCACCCCAAAACTCAAAAGCTTCAGCAGATTTTAGGGGAGAGGGGGTAATTGGGACAGAAATGCTACCCTCGCAGTATATCTGCACTTATTTTGTATACTCCACCACTCTCACAATTCACCTCTCTGTGTACTTTCGCTGGCTTACCTTGCCGCCGACCAGTGTGAACATAAGAGTTGCAGACAGCTAGATCAGTCATCCCAAAAGGGAGCTTTTCCCACAATGATGCAGAGTCAAATGGAGACTTTAAGCGCCTGTGCTGTTTCTTGCTCGTGGGTCCGTGAATTCAATCACCCATGCTGGGATTTAAAAAAGGCAACCTTCCAGCGAAGTCAGCATCTTCCAGCGAAGTCAGCCTCTCTGCAGGTTTGGCGCCTCTGCCGTGCTAGCTGCACATACTAGCACATCCTGGGCATGATCCTCTCCGTTGCCTTTCATAATGTTAAGAAAGCCACTATCACCATTCTAAAACCAAGGGACTTGCCTCATAATAAGAGCATATATAATGCATTTCATTGATATATCTTGGCCTTTCAGTGTCCAATTCACAGACAACAAATGAACAATATAAACAAACCCAAGGGCTACCATGACATGCAGAGTTCTCTTCTTGTCCCCTATACATTTTGCTTCTGTCTCTGGCCCAGTGCAGAGTTTTTCAATTGGATGTGTCAGTCTGAGGTTACAGTATCAGCAATTACTGACAATATCTTGTTATAAATAATCAAAGATGCATCCATTCTTTGGTTTGATATCATTTAAAAGACCTCTGAATTCAGATGTTCTGAACAGAAGCTCTTCTGCATTCAAAGGAGTCTCCAGTCAAATGAAGAGGATATTCATCTAACTTCCTCAGATAACCCATCAGCTAGCTAATCATCAAACACTGCTCCATCTTCTGTTTGGTTTATCCTTTCCCTAGCTCCTAATTAACAAGTAGGCACCAGTTAATATTCATATTAATATTTAGTAGCATAGGCATAGGCTTTGGCATTGGTTAGTTGCTGAAACCTTTCCTTTCCCCATCTCCTAATTAAAATTATGTTTTTCTGATTACATTTTAATTAGGTTCCCCTCTTCCTGACATATCCTAACATCATTACTAAGAGACTATGCAACTTGTAATATTGACATAGCCAGATGACTGAATGAGATCCAGGCTCCACAAATGGATAATATACTGTACTTTGATTAAAATGTCCTTTTCTACGAATTTGCCTAGCAAACTCTCCTGTCAATCCACCAACACAAAACATATTTGACTGCATTTGAGAGTACCATCATCAATTTTTAGTATAAGGTCAGTAAGCTTAAAGAACATAATCTTCATGTCAATAGCTGCTATTTTCTGGCATATTTGTTATTTATAAATATAAACACTGTGGAAGCATTCCATGAAAATACTAGATATGCTAAACTTGATAGCTCTAATTTCCATATAAAGACTTTGGAATCTCATTCTGGGAATGTAAATCAAAAGAATTGTAAAATTCTTTATGTTTGAAATAATTCTATTCCTACAAGACAAAGAGAACCTGGCCCTGGGAGAAAAAAAAGTGTTCTTAAAGTGGTAACCTTTTTTTTCTCTTTTACATACATAAAAAGCAAGAAATTGAAAATTGCCTCAAACACACCACATGAATGAACATTCGATCCTTATACAACTGATACATCAGTCAGTTTTTTAGATGGCTACCGAACCAGAGTAAAAGGAAGAAGCAATAATAGAGAAAATTCATAATATCCAAATTAAACTAAGAAAGCATTTAATAGGGGTTTCCAAAGAAGTGCTGGTTATGAGAGTGGGTTTGAAGGTGACTCATTTGGTTAGGGTGTGGGTTAAGCAGAAATTGGCAGGGGGTGGGTTAAGCAGAAATGCTTTTGGTTCCTGTTGCATTGAGACACATTTAAGTGCTCTTTCTCTCTTTAATTTAATATTGCATCATTGTAATTTATCTGGATCAGTTGTTATAGCTCTATGCACCATTTATTACAATAACAGCAAGTGGAAGTAATACATGTTGAGCAACTGTAGTACATCTCCCCTCAAATGAGAACAGGGAAATGCCATACTGGAACTGGAAAACTAATATGATTCACCAAAGACTATGGATAGCTTTCTGATTTTTACTAGGTATGATATATATCTATGTATTTATTTACTTTTATGTACTTTATTTTTATTAAGACATGTTTATAAGCTCTGTTTTACTGACTAATATCAAACAAATAATACTTCTTGGGTTTGCCCTCTGCTGCTCATGAAAACTCAGACTCTGCTGTACTGGCTGTGTCGCTTACTAGATCAGTAACAATGTCTCATGTGAAAGAGTAATACAAAGTGTGTATGTGAGCCACATACTTGACTACAAAGCTGCCATTTCCCAGGAGGTCAGGAGGTGTAAAATAGTTAACTCCTATAACAGTTTGATTAGAGCACATGATCAGATCTGATAACAGACTGGAGCTGCGAATTGGGTGGGGTCATTTATGCTCTTAGCTTAGCAGTGTGAAGAGGCTGTGTATAAGGCTTTGTTTGGGCCCAATACTTTGTTTTGCACTTCCAGCCTGAGAAAGGCTGTGAAAAGCATTGCGCAGAGTTTACTTGCAGCAGAAGACAGGCTTACAGAAGTGTATGCTGTAAATTGGAGCTGTAAAGAGAGAAGCAAAGAGTTGTGTTTGTCAAAGTTGAGAAAAGACCAAAAGTGTATACAGCTGATTTGAATTGTGAAAAGGGGCATTAGAGAGCAAGTGTCTATAATGGTGTGTGAAACTAAAGAATGACACAGAGATACAACAGCTGATGAGCATCTGCAGAAGAAGAGTGGAAACTTGGACTCTAAAGTATACAGTCCAGTATTTAAATACAAAACAAAACAAAAATGTATTGGACTGTTTGTTTTGCTTTTGCTCTATCCAGATTTAGCTGGATGGAGCTCTGAAAGTCAGGGAACTATATATATGATATATGTATATATATATATATATATATATATATATATATATATATATATATATGCAGTAACTCACAAAAGTGGGTACACCCCTCAAATTTTTGTAAATATTTTATTATAGCTTTTCATGTGACACTCAAGAAAGGGCGCTCTGCAACAATGTAAAGTAGTAAGTGTACAGCCTGTATAACAGTGTAAATTTGCTGTCCCCTCAAAATAACTCAAGGATTTAGCCATTAATGTCTAAACCGTTGCAAAAGTGAGTACAAGCCTAAGTGGAAATGTCCAAATTGGGCCCAAAGTGTCATTATTTTGTGTGGCCACCATTATTTTCCAGCACTGCCTTAATCCTTATGGGCATGGAGTTCATCAGAGCTTCACAGGTTGCCACTGGAGTCCTCTTCCACTCCTCCATGATGACATCACGGAGCTGGTGGGATGTTAGAGACCTTGCACTCTCCACCTTCCATTTGAGGAATCCCCACAGATGTTCAATAGTGTTTAGGTCTGGAGACATGCTTGGCCAGTCCATCACCTTTACCTTCAGCTTCTTTAGCAAGGCAGTGATCATCTTGGAGGTGTGTTTGGGGTTGTTATCTTGTTCGGAAAACTTCCCTGCGGCCCAGTCTCCGAAGGGAGGGGATCATGCTTTGCTTCAGTATGTCACAGTACATGTTGGCATTTATGGTTCCGTCAATGAACTGTAGCTCCCTAGTGCCTGCAGCACTCATGCAGGCCTAGACCATGACCCTCCCACCACCATGCTTCACTGTAGGCAAGACACACTTATCTTTGTACTCCTCAGCTGGTTGCCGCCACCATGTGAACCAAATACATTTATCTTAGTCTCATCGGAACACAGGACATGGTTCCAGTAATCCATGTCCTTAGTCTGCTTGTCTTTAGCAAACTGTTTGGAGGCTTTCTTGTGCATCATCTTTAGAAGAGACTTCCCTGTGGGATGACAGCCATGCAGACCAATTTGATGCAGTGTGCAGCGTATGGTCTGAGCACTGACAGGCTGACCTCCCACCCCTTCAACCTCTGCAACAATGCTGACAGCATTCATATGTCTGTTTCCCAAAGACAACCTCTGGATATGATGCTGAGCATGTGCACTCAACTTCTTTGGTCGACCATGGAGAGGCCTGTTCTGAGTGGAACCTGGCCTCTGAATCCACTGGTCTAGCCTACCATGCTGCAGCTCAGTTTCAGGGTCTTGGCAATCTTCTTATAGCCTAGGCCATCTTTATGTAGAGCAACAATTCTTTTTTCAGATCCTCAGAGAGATCTTTACCATGAGGTGCCATGTTGAACTTCCAGTGACCAGTATGAGAGAGTGTGAGAGCGATAATACCAAATTTAAGACACCTGCTCCCCGTTCACGTCTGAGACCTTGTAACACTAACGGGTCACATGACACCGGGGAGGGAAAATGGATAATTGGGCCCAATTTGGACATTTCCACTTAGGGGTGTACTCACTTTTGTTGCCAACGGTTTAGACATTAATGGCTGTGTGTTGAGTTATTTTTGAAGGGGACAGCAAATTTACACTGTTATCCAGGTTGTACACTTACTAATTTACATTGTAGCAAAGTGTCATTTCTTCAGTGTTGTCACATGAAAAGATATAAAATATTTAGAGGGGTGTACTCACTTTTGTGAGATAATGTATATATATATACATATATATATATATATATATATATATATATAGCCTAAGGTGCTCATTGCAGACCTTGCGATGAGTGCCGTAGGCGTTCATCGCGAGGTTTGCATGTCTTTGCTGCAATGAGCACCAAAGGCGCTCATCAAAAAAGGCCCGCAAGACTTGGAAAAAAGCTGGGAATGAGCACCTTTGATGAGAGTGAGTCACGCAACACTTTGAAAAAAATACGACTTTAACGGCAGCCATTTTTTCCAACCCGCAACTCGGAAGCCGTCCGTAGACCGCCAAAAGAAGACAATTACTTAAAAAATGTACTTACAACCTCACATACAGCACATGGGGGGGGGGGGGGGGGACAGGGAACCTGTGAGTGAAGTGGCAAGCTAATTTGAGGTTTAATTGGCATTTTTAAAATGATCAAAAATCGACTAAGCAAGGAAAAAAAATGGCGATTGTAACCCTGTAATTGTTTGAAAACAGGCTCAAAATGAGGCCAAAGCCAGTAACACCTAGGCGCTCATCACAAGGCCCGCAATACTTCTAAAAAAGAACCAACGGTGCTCATCGGAGGCTCGCAAGACTTGAAAAAAGGATAGATAGGCGCTCAGCGGGGGCCACGCAAGACTTGATCAGGGAGAGAGAGGACAAAGACACAGGGGAGGGAGATGGGATAGAGGGTTGAAAGAGACACAGGGGTGAGAGAGGGGGGAAAAGAGACACATGGGAAATAAGGGTAAAAGAAACATGGCAGGGAGACAGGGGGAGGGAGAGAAGGGGAAACAGACACATGGAAGGGAGAGGGTTAAAACAGGGGTCAGAGAGTGGGGAGAGGCTTGCAATGAGCGCTGAAGGCGCTCAGAGCGAGACACGAAAGTGGGGGGTTGGCCGATGTCTGCAAAGAGCACTCACTGCTGGACTCGCGATGAACACCGAAGGCACTCATCACGAGGCCCGTAAAGTAGACGGTGGGAGAGGCTCGCAGTGAGTGCCGAAGGGGCTCATCCTGTAGGCTTGTGGTAATTGTGGGATACAGCAAGGGGAATGGAGGTGTAGTCATGAGGTGAAAGAAGGACAAAAATCTAAATGTGCCTAAGAGCTAAAAGTAACACACATATATATATAAGTATTTACTTATTTGTATATATATATATATATATATATATATATATATATATATATATATAAATGTGAGCACAAATATACTATTTATATCCAATTACGGTGAAGGGCTTCTATCGCTCTTTTGCCCACCATAAATTAAATAATTGTTGTGGTAAACTACTTCCCCACAATATCTACTAAACAATCTAGGAACTGGGCCAACACTGATGAGAGGCAATAACCTTGAAACAGCTGTATGTGGGTAGAATTCCTGGCTTGTGCATAATCAATCCTGGACTTTGCTTAAAGCTGTGTAATACAGCAGGCATATGCCTAAAAGGAGCCATGTTTGAAATGATATAGTATTAAAGCAAGAAGCCTTTGTGGGCACAATTGCATGTCCCTGTCCAGGTTCCTAGAATGCAGTGCAATAACTGTATTTCTTGAGGAAGTAAGCCTTTTATTTGATTTACACATTCAAATGTGTGCACAGAAAGGGATAGTATATAAATAGTACATTTGTGTTCACATTTGAATGTCTAAGTTTTCTGCCTGTATATATTCCTAATATCTTCATAGTATGAAAAAATGAACAAGCAAAATCTACTGTGTCACAGATCTCAGATCATATTTTCCTGAGGGAGTGCTCTGTTGTGCTCAGTTGCCATAGTGGGCATTGCCACTCTGGAAATGTCTATGAATGTAAACAAATAGAAATCACTATAACTTTGAGGGCTCCCTTGGGAAAATGATAGTTTTACAGTGAAACCAGGTTATGTGACATCAGAAAACAGAATTCCCTGTAGACTAAAGGTTACGTTAATGATAAAGTGTTTATTTACATAAGATCTTAGTGAAAATGTTAAGTTACTCTATTAGAAATATATAAATAATTTCTCTATAAAAATCAATACTTAGGATTTTGTTTGACTTATTTTGCTTCTTTTGTTTTCCCGGTGGTTATTTCAGCTACTACTGTATTAAAATATTACAGTAGACTCTCAGTTAACCAGAACTCAAGCAACCAGAAAAAAAATTGAATACTGTACTTTAAATAAAAATAAAAATGTACAGATCTCAACAAATGCCAGGAGCCAGGTTGTCGTGCCACAAAATGCTTACATTCATCTAGATTCCATCCACTGTATGTCTCTGCAATTCAATTTTACCTGGAAACAGACAGGCATGAGTGACTGAGCCAGTGCGAGATTGGCGTTGCATTCCCCAGTTTCATCTCTGCACTCTCCAACCGAACGTACCTGTGTGTAAGTGAGAAGTGAAAGCTGCTGCTGCTAGAACAGCCCCCACTGACAAATATACATAACAGAGCATCCTATGTGCAGCTAATCTAGGCCTTTTTTAATAGTAACTCTCAAGCAACCAGAAACTACATTTATCCGGCACCTACCTATCCCTGTGGATGCCGGATAACTGAGACTCTACTGTACATATTAATTATCTGTTTCCCATTTAATCATCCTGGATAATGTCTTGTGTACTCATAACAGTACTTCTTTGAGTGCAATATAAAATGCAAAATGTGCACTTTAAGGGGCCATACCAGCCACCCAGAGTTCCCAGATGGTCCAGTGGTTAAACCTCAGTGCTTCCACCGCTGTCATCCTGAGTTCAGTTCCAAGTCAGGGAACCAAGAGGTCATATCACCCTGAAGCTGAGCTGTATGCTGTGGTCCACTGGAGATGGAATTCTGTCATGAATACCAAGTGGATCAGCATGACCATGGACATAAATATGTTATGGTGTGTTACGGTCCATGAGAACATGCAGGGTCATGAACGACACAAGAAATAAAAACAGCAACCCAAGGACTAACACAGGATCCAACACTTATTACTGCAGGAAATGCACGACTCTGCAATTCTTAGGAATTCCTGTAACATCAGCTCTTTGATAAATGCACATTATGTTTATGTGATGGAAAACTTAGAAGCAAAGGCTTAATAATCTTGTTTCATAGCTTAGAATATAAAAGTTAGAAACCTTCAAGTATATTAAAGGACTTAATGAAAGTCAGGATTCAAGTATACTGCAGAAAAAGGGTAATACAACAACAAGAAATGGCCCATCATTTACTGAACTAACCTAATAGACTGAGCAGAAAGTGGGCTTTGGGTTTGTTAGTGAGATGAAAAAGATGCATTGGTCCATGTTCAAGAGTGCAATTAATCAAGAGAAGAGATCGGGAAGTAGGGTAAACAGATTTAGACTGTATCAGGTTAGAAAGAGAATTGGATCTTCAGGTAGATGTAAAATATGTGCAGTATAAAAGAATGTCTAATATAAACTGAGATTTTATTCCAATGAAGGAGAGCAGGGAGGAAGAAAGAACAGAAGTGGTAATGTGCACAGGGTCGAAATGTGACTGTGGGTTTTAAGAGAGCCAGAATCACGAGGTCTGTCCATTTTATCTACATAAAAATATCAAGCCTCATGTACATACCAGACACATAAATGGAATGTTAGAAGTAAGCAGTTTGGAGGAGTTCTTTGTTCTTTTTTTTATGCAAATTTCCCACTTTCATTTTTAGATAATTCATTTTTTTTTTTTAATACCATGCCAGCTGAGAATTTACAAGTTAATTCCTTTAATGAAATTTGAAAGGAAATATGATTGTAAATGATTTTTAACAAAAATATTATAAATTGGCACCTAAAATGAACCTGTTACTATAAGGGTCCTTATAGACTTCCATGGTAGCCTTATGTATAACCATAGGGGTCCTTATGGACACTGATGGCACCGAAAATGAACACATATAGCATAGGGTTCCTTAAAGCCTACCATGGTTATAGGATAGTTTACCATGGGGGTCAGTAGAGCGCCCCATGATATAGGTGTTCATGTTAGGTGCCATGAGGGTCCATGTGGGAGTCCCGCGGAGCATCCAGACTCATAGAATGTAGCTAGACACAGGTGGTAACAGCTGCTTAATTGTGTCAGATTTGATCAAGCAAGGGACAGGGATCAAGCAGTTAATGTAGTAGTTCAGTTGGATTTTAGCAATCAATACTTTCAGAAGCATTCTTCTGCCTTTACGGGTGGTTGAAGGTACCTAGAAGGTTTTTGCAAAGTATGAGTACTTGACAAGACTTCTGAATTCCTTATTGGGAGGCGCAGTACTATACAGTGCCCCAACACTGACTTAGTAGCCCATTATCACTGTCACAAAGATAACTAAATATAGTTGCTGTATCTCAAAATTATCACAAACATACAGATGTTCTAAATCCCATTCATCCTCATGTTACTGGCTTATATATTATCAGTAGCAATATGTAGAAATGTATATTATATTACTTTTTTCTTGATAACAGCATCAGCCATAAAAATTGTAATGTTGCCCAATAAAGGTTTATTTTCTTAACTCCATAAATTCAATAAATTTGTATGTAAGACAGTTGTTGTTGAGTTGGTTAGTCGTATCGGACTCTCTTTGACCCTATGGACCATAGCACGCCAATCACATCATGCCAGCCACTGCCCCTCTGAGCTCCATCAAGCTCATGTTCATTATATCAATGACCTCATCTATCAATCTCCACTTCTGCCTCCCCCTTTTTTGTGCACCTTCAATCTTTCCCAGCATCTTCTTTAGGGAATCCTGTCTTTTCATGATATGGCCAAAATCTTTAAACTTCAGCCTCGTGTTGAAAGTGAACAGTTTGTCTTAATTTCCGGAAGTACTGATTTTTTGGATAGGGTTTATAAACAATTTTCGCCAACACCACAATTCAGATGCATCAATTCTATGGCACGCAGCCTTTTTTATGGTCTGGCTTTCGCAACCGTGTGTTACTACTAGGAATACCATAGCTGTAACTACGGGACTATGTTAATAGTGTAATATCTTTACTTTTTACTAGCATGTCCAAACTTGCCATAGCTTTCCTTCCCAGAAGCAAACATCTTTTAATTTCATGGCTACAGTCACCATCTGAAGATATATTGGAGCCCAGGAAAATAAAATCTTTCACTGCCTCCACTTCTTCCCTGTCTATTTGCCAGGAACTGAGATTGATGTTTGCCATGATTATCTTTTCACATTGAGCAGCAGGCCAACTTTTGCACTCTCCATTCACCCTCATCAATAGGTGCTCCAGTTCCTCCTCACTTTCAGCCATCAGAGAAGCATCTGAAGCTGTTGATATTTCATTCAGCAATATTTATTCTGACTTTGGATTCATCCAGCCCATCCTTACACATTACTCCGTGTAAAAGTTGAATAAATAAGGTGACAAGATACAACCTTGTTGCACACCTTTCCTGATCTTGAACCATTCGGATCTTACCGTGGCTTCTTTGTCCCCATACAGATTCCTCAGGAGGAGGATGAGATGATCTGGCACTCCCATCCCTTTAAGTGCTTGCCACTTTTTGTTGTGATCCACACAGTCAAAGTCTATGCAGAAGTAAATGTTTTTCTGGAACTCTCTTGCTTTCTGTATTATCCATTGGACATTGGCAATTAGATCTATTGTGCCTCTTACTCTGCAGAATATGGCTTGCACATCTGGTAGTCTCCTTTTCGTATATTATTGGAGCCGAGCTAGCAGGATCTTAAGCATTACCTTGCAGACATAAGAGTGTGATTGTTTGATACTTCCACTGCCTCTTCTTGGGATTGAGATGTAGACTGACCTTTTCCTATTGGCATAAGGCAAGCAGCGCTTTCACAGCATCACCTGGTAGGAATTTGAATAGTTCAGCTGTGATTCCATCAACTCCTGAAGCATCTCATGTCACTCTGCTCATTGGACAATTTATTGAGGTCATCACTGTTGTTTAGATCCTTCTTGTATAGATCTTCAGTATATTCCGGCCACCTCTTTTTTATCTGATCTGCTTCTGTTAACTCCTTACTATTTTTGTCTTTTATAATACCCATGTTGGCATGAAAGGTTCCTTTGATATCTCCATTTTTCTCGAAGAGATATCTTAACTTTCCCATTCTGTTATCTTCTGTTATCACTTTACATCACTCATTATAGAATGTCTCCTTGTCTCTTCTTGCTATCCTCTGGAGTTCTGCATTCAGTTGAACACATAATTTCCTATCTCGACTACCTTCGCCTTCCTTCTTTCCTTCAATACATTCAAAGCCTTACTGAATAGCCGGTTTGCCTTCTTAGTTTTCTTTCTTTTGGGGATATTCTTAGTTGCTGTTTCCTAAATAATGCTGAAAACTTCTGTCCAAAGCTCATCAGGATTCTATCAAACTACATGACTCTTAATAAACACATGCCACATGTGACACACTATATTTGTTATGCACTGATTTGAACAAATTACATTTAAACTGCAGATACGTTTCTCAATTATGTATCCATCTGAACCTATAAGTAATTTGAATAGTTTGTTTGTTAAGCGTTAGGCTTTACTTATTGCTCTTGTTCCTGAGAAATGACATCCAGTATAACTTCTCAGGGATTGGCACCAGTCTTAGGATCAGCTGCTGAGTACCACTGATCTACACTATTTGACCCATTCTAATATAACACACAATCAAAACACTTATGGCCCCAACACAATCCCTAATATATCTATGCAAAAAAAACTCAACCTCCACCATTGAAGCTTTTTTTTGCAAGATATGTAACACAATCCTAAGTCCTACAAACATTACCATTAAAAGGGGACCATGCACCAGGGCTGTATGATCGCAGCCCTGATGCAGTTATGGTCCCCACACAGCACTTCTTTGGAGAATACTGAGCCATTACCTTAGTAGTCTGGGCAGCAGTGCTGCACCGATGAAACACCCCCCTCCATCTACATAAACACCTTCCCATTGCAGACCCCCATTATTGAAAGTAGTAGGCATCAGGGGATCCCATGGGTTCCCTTCAGCATGGGAGGGGAAAATCCTTAGGGTTACCCCATTTCCTGTACTGTAAATGGGGGAATCCTGTTGATCCCTAGGATCATAGGACATAGGGGCACTGGGGAGATCCATGAGATCCCCCAAGTATGTGTAGTGTTTGGGTGCACTTATTAACCCCACAATTGTGTCGGGTATAAGAAATCAAGCCTTATATACAACTCAAATGAGTTGTTATGATGTTTTTAGCATCAGATCTGACAACTGAATCTTTTTCTGAGGATTTATTTTTCGCTTCTTTGGGTGGTAATTCAGTAGGTGTAAATTTGGGGACTAAACACTGAGTTACGCATAGTATGTTGCTTGTGTGTAGCACTATTAAAAGGGATTGGAATGGCTTGAAGGGAAATTTGAAAGGCATTTGTAACTTGATCATTTTAGCCTATTCAGCAGTGTAATTGCACTTAGCTGGAAGTTAATGTGATTGAGATAGGTTGGTTTCTAAGTTACGATGCGACTTGCACCGTAACTGTCTGCTAAAATGACTGTGATGCAGGCCTTGCTTCTCCACATTGCTTCATCACAATTTGCACAGCTTGAAACTTCCCAAAGGACATTTGACACAAACAAAGGTCAACCTTCTCATTTATTTCCCTGGCAGACAGAAATCTTCTTCTACAGTGGTTCCTGGTTCAAGATCAGTCAGCAATTCACAAAGCAGCGCTACTTTTGTTTTTACCACCCATACATTCCTGCTAGATTTCAAACCCTTAGGAGAACAGGGCTTTCAACAACCTTTGTACTAGTTTGTATTAATATGAGTTGCCATATTTATTATGTGCTCATTGTAATTTGTTTATAGAACTACTTAATATATTGGTGATTTGCAAACAGCAAATAATATTAATTCTAAAAATAACAATAATAATATAATAATAATGATGGAGAAATAGTTGGTATGAGAATAAATACATTTTCATAAAGGATATATATAGAACAGAACCAAAATAAATAAGAAGTGGAAGGTTTTAAACAAATCTTTACATCACATTTAAAAAAAACATTGGTTATTATAACTATAAGTACAGTGAGAATGCACAAAAAACATTGTTCTTTCAGTACGCCTACTAGAGAAGCCTTGTCGAGCCCAGTGGCGCCCAGACCATGACATTTTCCTGTGTTTTCCTGTTTCTAGTACTGACACTATTTACTCCAGATTTAAAGGGGCTATGCAGCATTTTCAGGTGCAGTGCTACTTTGGCCTAATTTGCACATGGGCTATATAAACCTGATTCTCCATAGTCTTCCTGCTTGTTGTCTGAATAGTTATGTATTCCTGTGAGCTCCTGGTGTATTCTAAATTTCCTGTCCATCATGTCTGATTAGCTTGGTTCCTGCCTGGTACCCTGGAACCTGTCTGTCATTTTGGTTCCTGTCTGGTTCCCTTATACCTGTCTGGTTATCCTGACTTCCGTCTGGCTTTCATGTGACCGTCTGTGTATCCTAGAATCTGTTTGGTAAGCTTTGTTTCTGCATTACTGCCCTTGTTGCTATTTGGATTCCTGCACAGCTTGCTGTTGTTGGGTACCTACCTACTTTCAACACTTATCGACTGTCTGACACCTGTCCTGCAGCATGGCTATCCTGCTGCTTGACTGCCGCCTGCTTGTGAAACCTCTACACTGTATGACACCTATCCCGAGTCTTGGCTATCCTGCTGCTTGACTCCCGCCTGCTTGTGAAACCACTACACTTTATGACACCTATCCCGAGTCTTGGCTATCCTGCTGCTTGACTCCCGCCTGCTTGTGAAACCTCTACACTGTATGACATCCAATAGTAGGCTTGGCCATCCTCCCGTTGAGCTCCTGCCTGCTTGCAACACCCATCTACTCTCTTGTTATAATATATATGGGTTTACAACTACAATATTAAAAATTGGTACAATAAAAAGGATATATATGTGTATATACAGTATATACACACATGTATATATATATATATATATATATATATATATATATATATATATATATATACATACAGTGCCTTGCAAAAGTATTCACCCTCCCCTTGACTTTTTACCTATTTTGTTACATTACAGCCTTAAGTTCAATGTTTTGCTAATCTGAATTGTATGTGATGGATCAGAACACAATAGTCTAAGTTGGTGGAGTGAAATGAGAAAAATATATACATAAATCAATTTTTTTGAAAAAGAAAAAAGAAAATTGGCATGTGCGTATGTATTCACCCATTTTGTTATGAAGCTCATAAAAAGCTCTGGTGCAACCAATTACCTTCAGAAGTCACATAATTAGTGAAATGATGTCCACCCAGGTGCAATCTTAGTGTCACATGATTTGTCATTACATGAGGCACCACTAACCAAACACTGCCATGAAGACAAAGGAACTCTCCAAACAAGTAAGGGACAATGTTGTTGAGAAGTACAAGTCAGTGTTAGGTTATAAAAAAATATCCAAATCTTTGATGATCCCCAGGAGCACCATCAAATCTATCTTAACAGAATCGAAAGAACATGGCACAACAGCAAATCTGCCAAAAACTCATGGACCGGGCAAGAAGGGTATTAATCAGAGAGGCAGCACAGAGACCTAAAGTAACCCTGGAGGAGCTGCAGAGTTCCACAGTAGAGACTGGAGTATCTGTACATAGGACGACAATAAGCCGTACGCTCCATAGAGTTGGGCTTTATGGTAGAGTGGCCAGAAGAAAGCCATTACTTTCATCAAAAAACAAAATGGCATGTTTCGAGTTTGCTAAAAGGCATGCGGAAGACTCCCGAAATGTATGGAGGAAGTTACCCTAGTCTGATGAGACTAAAATTTAACTTTTCGGCCATCAAAAAAAACGCTATGTCTGGCGCAAACCCAACACATCACATCACCCAAAGAACACCATCCCAACAGTGAAACATGGTGGTGGCAGCATCATGCTGTGGGGATGTGTTTCAGCAACAGGGACTGGGAAACTGGTCAGAGTTGAGGGAAAGATAGATGGTGCTAAATACAGGGATATTCTTGAGCAAAACCTGTACCACTGTGCGTGATTTGAGGCTAGGACAGAGGTTCACCTTCCAGCAGGACAATGACCCCAAACACACTGCTAAAGCAACACTTGAGTGGTTTAAGAGGAAACATGTAAATGTGTTGGAATGGCCTAGTCAAAGCCCAGACCTTAATCCAATAGAAAATCTGTGGTCAGACTTAAAGATTGCTGTTCACAAGCGCAAACCATCCAACTTGAAGGAGCTGGAGCAGTTTTGCAGTAAGGAATGGGCAAAAATCCCTGTGGTAAGATATGGCAAGCTCATAGAGACTTATCCAAAGCGACTTGGAGCTGTGATTGCCGCCAAAGGTGGCTCTACAAAGTATTGACTTTAGGGGGGTGAATAGTTATGCACATTGACTTTTTCTGTTATTTTGTCCTATTTGATGTTTGGTTCACAATAATAATAAAAAAAAAACATCTTCAAAGTTGTGGGCATATTCTGTAAATTAAATTATGCAAATCCACAAACAATCCATGTTAATTCCAGGTTGTGAGGCAACAAAATGCCAAGAGGAGTGAATACTTTTTCAAGGCACTGTATGTATATATATATATATATATATATATATATATATATATATATATACACACACATACATTTAAACACATAAATAAATTGTACAAAAATAACAAATCAAAAATAGTGTAATTTTGCATTCATATAAAAACAGTAAATAAATAATAATAAAGTGGCACATTTTATTTTAAGAAAATTAAATAATTGATATACAGCCTTATTAAATTGCGATTTGGCCAATTGAAAAGTCTCTATATAAGTACATAGCATTTTTTACAGAAGTTTTTAGTTGGTAAACTTCTATCCAATAGCAAGGTCATAACTACCGTATTTATCGGCGCATAACACGCACCGGCGTATAACACACAACTCATTTTAAAAAGGAAATTTCAGGAAAAAAAACATACATTTCAAATAAAGAACTTTGAAGCAAAATAAGGGTAGCTCAGAACTTTTTTTTATTAATATTATTAACACTTATAAGGTAAATAACGTAAAATGACAGTAAAAGCAACTGTTTTAACACACAGAACGCATCTCACAGGCGTTACTCACAAGCTGACAACTATTATAGTGGATTTAATAAATGCCTTTATTTTTTTCCACATTACATATTGTATATCAGGATAAGATTATTTTCTGTTTGGATCCAACATGGTTGATATTCATTAGTATGCCATAATGTCAATTGTGATAAATGTGCAGCTATCTAATAATTGTATTATTGAGGAGTAGTGATGTCGCGAGCATCCAATTTTTGGTTCGCGAACAGCGGACGCGAACTTCCATCAAATGTTCGCGAATGAGCAAACCCGGTGAACCGCCATAGACTTCAATGGACAGGCGAATTTCAAAATCCACAGGGACTCTTTCTGGCCACAATAGTGATGGGAAAGTTGTTTCAAGGGGACTAACACCTGGACTGTGGCATGCCGGAGGGGGATCCATGGCAAAACTCCCACGGAAAATTACATAGTTGATGCAGAGTCTAAATTGTTTGGAATAACATGCTTTAAAACATCAGGTATGATGTTGTATCGATCAGGTAGTGTAAGGGTTACACCCGCTTCACAGTAACAGACCAATCTCCCCGTTTAATGCACCGCAAACAACCGCAAACAGTCCCTTTGCACAACCGCAAACTCCCCATTTGCACAAGGCTGGATACCAAGCAAGCCATGTCCCGTTACTTGTCCTCACTGATGTCATTGAAGGTCTCTTCCTCCACCCAGCCACCAAGGGTCCCCAAAAGGTGACAACAAGCCCCCTGGGACGCCTGCTGTGTTTGGTCTTCCACCTCCTCAAAGCCACCTTCCTCCTCTGACTCCTCTTCTTCAGACTCCCAGAGTCTGGGGGCTTCCACTGCACAGCATGGAAGATTATACGCGTTGCCTCTGTCTGCGTTATTATAAGGTGTGTACTGTTAAGTAGTACTATTCCTATCGGTTTAATCCCTGTTACGTCCACTATCAGGTGACGTGTATATGGCATGGATTTTTGGAAGCGGGAGATGGAAAAAGATGCTTGGTCGGTCCTCCCACTTCATATTTGGGGCAGTGCGCGTGCAATCCCTAAGGTGCCACCAGATATGAGTGTCACTGTGCACTGGCAAAAGTTGACAGAGTAGATGCAATAGGCTTCACACACACGCCTGTAGGCAGGCAATTGCTATTCAATCTATTACAGTCAAAAAAGTGTTGTTTTATGTCACTGTACACTACGGTTGCACCAGATATGACGTATCACTGTGCACTGGCAAAAGTTGGCGGAGTAGATGCAATAGGCTTCACACACACGCCTGTAGGCAGGCAATTGCTTTTCAATCTATTACAGTCAAAAAAGTGTTGTTTTATGTCACTGTACACTACGGTTGCACCAGATATGACGTATCACTGTGCACTGGCAAAAGTTGGCAGAGTAGATGCAATAGGCTTCACACACACGCCTGTAGGCAGGCAATTGCTTTTCAATCTATTACAGTCAAAAAAGTGTTGTTTTATGTCACTGAGCACAATATAAGCTGTGAGCCTGACACAGGCAGGCAACTAAAATTAGATTACAGGAAAAAAATGGTTGTTTTTAATGTATGTTACACCACCAGGTATGAGTAGTGAAAATAAGCACAATATAAGCTGTTAGGTGTTAGCCTGTCACACACACACACTGGCAGGCAGGCATAGAGTACACAAAAACATTTTATAAAATAAAATAAATGATGTTCAAAGTTTCCTCAATGATAAAGTATAGGGGGCGAACCGAAAAGCGCATGTGTTCGCCGTTCACAGCGGACGCGAACATGCGAAAATCACCGCGAATAGTTCTTCGGCGAACTGTTCGGGACATCACTATTGAGGAGTATAAAGTCCACTCATAGTTTTATGTTTACACATTACATTTTTTTAATTCTAGAATGTTTATTGTTCCATATAAAGAACTTACATTTGTAAATAATTAATATCTAATTGATTCATAAGACTGTCCAGTGATGGGTCTTACATTCTCATGTATAAGTGAGATCTTTCACATAAATATCTCACTGATAATGGAATGTATGTTTTTAAATAAATTTATTTGGAAGAAAAATTGTTGTATAATTTTCTAGCTTTCAGACCTTTTTTTTTTCTTTTTTTTTTTCCTTTAGTAAATTTTTATTTGTTTTCAGACAAACATGACAAAAAGAAGAAAAAATAAAAGGACAAAAATATACAAAGTAAATCGCATCTTAACAACTTAATAAAATTGCTGACATATTTTTAAGAACAAGATGCCAAGAACATTCCACAAACCATTAAATACAACAATAGAAAAGAGAAAAATAAATAAATAAATCTTTTAAGTCGAACTAATAGTATATTGGTCCCATAGGTGCCAGTTTAGTGCTACTATGTTTTTTTTAGGGATTAAATCAATATTCCACCTCATTATTTCTCTGCTAATATCGACCGAGTATTTTACTTCATACCAAGATGGGATAGTAGATGTTTTCCAATATTTTACTATAAGACGTTTAGCAATCAATAGAATAGAATGTGTATATAGATATTTTACTTTCGACCCAAGGGTATCCATATTAATATGTAAAATTACTGTTTGGGGAACACAAGGCAATAATGTGCCCCCCACAATAGATAATTCTAAACATATCCTTTCCCAGAATTTTCTCATATGGGGACATTCCCACCAGAGATGGTATGATGTACCGACCTGACCGCATTGCTTCCAGCAGAGATGATCTGAGAGTGGGTAGAATCTATTCAATAAAACTGGAGAATAGTACCATCTGTGGATGATTTTAAAATATATTTCTGTATAAACAGCATTTATCGCTGATTTTTTAACCACCCTAAACGAGTTAAGCCAAGTAATTGGATCAAATATCAAATTGGAATCTCTTTCTCAATGTACAATCCCCTTGGACTTTACAAACGGGAGAACGCTCATCCTAACTGAAGAACATTTGGATATAATATGATTCATGTCTCCTTTTATAGGTAACACTTCCATTTTCTTACATTGGGTCACGCCCTTGTCTCTGTATCCTAGTGCATCCATGCACTTTTTTAGGGAGCTAAGGTGTAACCACTGAATTTAATTTGAGCATGTAGACCTGTCTATTAAGTCTCCTTCGACATATAAATCCAAGATAAATTTAAATCCCTGTGACTTAAATACCTGGGTAAATGGAAAATCTGCCACTATGGAGAGTATTTCAATTGGAGTGGCCAGCGAAGGTTTATCGACCAGGGACATTTTATAGATGTTTTCATACCAGAATTTAATAACTGACCTTATAACAGGGGAAACATTCTCAAATACCCGTGAGTCGAAGCTGGGAAGCCACAATAATGTGGCTAACGGATTCATACCAAGTAAGGTTTCTTCTATATAAAACCAAATTGGTTTATCGCTGGAGGTGGACCATCTTACTGCATGAGAAAGTAATATATTAAATTGAATATCCATTAATGATGGATAGGCCAGACCCCCCTTTTCAAACTTAGCGTAAAAGGTACTTTTCAATAATCTAGATTTCTTACCGTTAAATATAAAGTGATTTAAATCCTTCTGAATAATTTGTAAAAATTTATTGTTTATTTTGCCCGGGATACATCTGAAGAGATAGGTTAATTTAGGGATAATAGTCATAGTAACGGCTGTAATTCTCTCCAGTAGGGGTAATTTTAGCAAACTCCACTCATACAACAGGGGTCTTATTATTTTAATTTTCTCAACTAAACTAATTTTTAGAATTTCACTAATTTGGAAGGTAAACCTTATTACTAAGTGGACTAAGCCTCTTGATTTCCAATTGAAAGGATATATTTCTTCCATTCTCCTTAATGATTCCATGCCGATCCCCCACATAAGGGTATCGGTCTTATTAAGATTAACCTTAAAGTAAGAAACCCTACCATACTTTGGCCCTCATTCAATTGCAATTTGGCCAATTAATTAGGGCTCTAAATAAGCCTATAACGTATTTTTTTTTAAAGAAGTTTTTAGTTAGTGAACATCTATCTAAAAGCAAGGTTTTCACTAACTAAAAACTTCTTTAAAAAAATATGCTATGTGCTTATTTAGAGCCCTATTCAATTGGCCAAATCGCAATTGAATGAGGCCCTTTCTCATTATGTCGTAAGCATATCTACAGGATTTCTCAGGGTTACTTACGGTAAGGGCAATATCATCTGCAAATGCCATGAATTTCAAATCTAGCTTGTTTATCTTAATCCCTTCCACCTCCGTTGATTCTCGTAAAAGTATTGCCAGTGGCTCCCTTGGGCAACCTTGTCTGGATCCATTACTGAGCTTGAATTTCTCTGAATCTGCCTCAGGACCTGCTATATAAGCTGTGGGGTAGGAGTATAAAACTTTATATATCTAGTTGCAAAATCCCCCAAACCAAATTTCTGAAGGGTGGCAAAAAGGAAATCTCAGTTGACCCTGTCGAATGCTTTTTTGGCATCTATCGACAAGGTCAAACTGGGAGTCCCCTTCCTCCTGATAAAGGTCAACGTATCAATCAGACGTCTCGTATTATCTGAAGTTTGACGTCCACTCACAAAACCTGTTTGGTCAAGGTGAATCAACTTAGGTATTATTTTTTTAAATCTATTTGCTAACACCTTGGAGTAGATTTTAATATCAAAGTTTATCAAAGAGATAGGTCTATAATTCTCGCATATTTCTGTTTTAATATATTTATGATTTTTGTTTCTAATAGTTCAGGAAGGGTTTCTCCTGTATATTTTTTCTCTTTAAAGAGATTACATAAATGTTCCTTAAAAGTGGGTAAGAATAAGTTGTAAAAGATTTGATCAAAGCCATCCACTCCTGGGGCCTTATTTTTAGAATTCTTATTAGTATCCTCTATCTCCTCGACAGTAACTGCTCCGTTCAGGTGCCGCTGATCACTTTCTGAAATCATTGGGAAGGCAATTCTATCCAAAAAACTTTTTATTTCATTTTGATCTGGGACATGAAAGTTGGGGTCCTCGCCTAGGTTGTACAATTTTCTATAATATCTCATAAAAGTCTGTGCTATTTCATCTGGATGCAAAATCTATTTACCCTTCGGGTCTGTGATTTTAAAAATTGTATTTTGCTGCCGTTCTCTCCGCAGCTTGCTAGCCAGTAATTTGCCTGCTTTATGTCCTTGGAAGAAATATGTTTGTTGATATCTCCATAACCGACGCTTTCAGACCTTTTAAAGGGCCACTATAGCCCTATATTTCAAAACACTATTGTTGGAAGTACCACATTTACAAAATGCTGAATACTTTTAAAATACAAATTTACAGAAATGTGTTTTGTTTCTGTTTAAAACCACTTTGGAAATGATCAAGCTTAGTTATTTTGAATGCTGTGTAGAATTTTTTTTACCATAGTTGTAAGTAGTAATATCAGTGTAAAGAACTCATTAAAATTTAAATGTATCTTTTTTGAGAAAACTTGTAATGAAAATAGCTGGCTTTCTCTTTAAATACCGGACCTCCTCCCTTGTTTTCCAAATTGTGGCAGTATGTTATGTAGTTACATAGTAATTAAGGTTGAAAAAAGACTTTCAGTCCATCAAGTTCATAATTTTAAGATTTCCTCTGATCTGCAATATGCGGATTAGTTATTAATTAATTAGTTATTAATTAATTATTAACCAACTATTTTTTTTTATTTTTATTATTAATTAATCCAGAGGGAAGCAAACAGAAAAGAAAACCCAAGTAAAACTTAGCCAATCGTCTCACAGGAAAAAAAATAATAAATCCTTCCTGACCCCAGATACTGGCGTTCGGATTTCTCCCTAGATCAATACTCTCTCTCTAATTATCTAGGCTAACCTGGAATTCCCTTTTTAATTAGAAATAAATCCAGTCCTCTTTTAAAGCTATCTATCGAATCTGCTGTCACAACCTCCCCTGGTAGAGAATTCCACAGAAAACCACCCTTACTGTGAAGAACCCGTTTCTTTATTTAAGGTGGAATCTTTTTACTTCTAACCTCAAGGGATGTCCTCTTGTCAGTTGAAAACCCTTTGGCACAAAAAGCCCCCTTGACAAATCTTAATACTGACCCTGGATTTATTTATATAAGGTAATCATATCTCTTCTTAGACACTTTTTTCTAGATAATTTGGTTAGTCTTTCTTTATAACTTAGCCCCTTATTAGTTTTGTTGCCCTCCTCTGCACATTTTCTAGCTCTAAAATGTCCTTTTTATGAAGTGGGGCCCAAAATTGTACTCCATATTCCAAATTAGGGCGTACTAGAGATTTGTATAGTGGCCGAATTATATTTGCTTCCCTTGCTTCTTTACCCTTCTTAATACATGCTAATATTTTATTTGCCTTTGCAGCTGCTGCTTGGCTTTGAGCACTGTTACTTAGGTGGTTGTCCACAAGCACTCCCAAATCCCTTTCAATATCTGATACCCCTAGATTGCCTCCATTAAAATTATAAATTGCATGGCTATTTTTCCTTCCCAGATGCATAACTTTACATTTATTCATATTAAATCCCATCTGCCATTTAGATGCCCATTCCTCAATTTTATGTAAATCCCTTTGGGTGGAAAGCACATTATTATCTGATTTAATTACCTTGCACAACTTCGTGTCATCGGTCGAAAATGGAGACACTACTTTCCAGTACCACCTCTAAGTTATTAAAAAATATGTTAAAAAGGAGAGGACCTAATACTGTACCCTGAGGAACCCCACTTAGCACATTAGTCCAATTGGAGTATGTTCCATTTACAACAACCCTTTGCTTCCTGTCTGATAGTCAGCTCTCAATCCATGAGCAGATATTTACTGCAATTCCTGTATCTCTTAGTTTGCACGATAGTCTCCTATGTGGCACTGTATCAAAAGCCTTTGCAAAATCCAAAAAGACTACATCCATTTAGTTGCCTTGATCCAGGTTCCTCATAGAAACTAATTAGATTTGTTTGACATGACCTATCCCTCATAAATCCATGTTGACTCCTATTTATAATCCTTTTCAAATAGACATATTCTTGTATATTATCCATTATTAACCCTTCTAAAAGCTTCCCCACTACAGAAGTAAGGACCACTGGTCTATAATTCCCCGGATTTGCTCTTGCTCCCTTTTTAAATATAGGTATCACATCTGCTTTTCTCCAGTCATCTGGTAGAGACCCTGTGTTGAGTGAATCTTGAATAATTAAATATAATGTTTGGCTATTTCAGAACCCAGTTCCCTCAGTACCCGTGGATGTATTCCATCAGGACCCGGGGCTTTATTAACATTTATTTTTTCCAACCTCTTTTGTATTACTTCCTGTGTTAACCATATATTTGGCAAAGGTAGTGTAGCCTCATTATGTTGCAGTGTCCCAACCACTTGTACTTCCCTTGTCTATACTGAAGAAAATAACCTATTTAGCTCATCTGCCTTTTCCTGGTTACTAATTTTCAGACAGCCTGTGTTATATTGTAATGTTCCTACAGCTTCCTTCCTCACCTTCTTCCCATTAATATAATAAAAAAATATTTTAGTCTTACTCTATTTTGCAATTAATTTTTCATTTTCTGTTTTAGTCAGTCTAATAGCCCTTTTGCAAGCCTTGTTGATTTCCCCTGTCCCCTCTTGTTTGCATAATTTAAATGCCTGTTTTTTACTCAGTATCTTGATCGTTAAATCATTGTTAAGCCACATTGGATGTGAATTACTCCTTTTATTCCCACTTTGTATATGGTGATAAGTATGTATATTTAGTAAGGATTTAAATGGTGTCCATTTATATTTAGTATTTTTACTTGTCAGTTCTCTGTCCCAGTCTATACTTTGTATTGCTGCCCTTAGACCGTTAAAATCTGCCCCTTTAAAATTAATAGTTTTTGTTGGCCCCTTAAAATGTTATTTTAATTCAATCTAAAATGAGACTGTGTTGTCATCACTGTTTCCCAAAGGTTTCCCTATTTCAACATGTGATACTATATCAATATTATTTGTGATGACTAAATCTAAGATAGCTTCATTTCCAGTGGGCTCTTGTATAACCTGGGCCAGATAATGATCCCTGAGTGTACTCAAGAACCTGCTCCCCTTAGCTGAACTGCTGGTCTCATTCATCCAGTTTAGGGTAATTTCAGGGTAATTAAAATCTCCATTATTAGAACTTGCCCATGCTTAGCTGCATTTCCAATCTGTAACAATAATTGTATTTCCTCACTTTCAGCTATATTTGGGGGTTTATAGCACAAGTCCTAATATTATTTTGTAATTTGCTGCTCTGCTATTTAACTCTACCCACAAACATTCAACATTATCACTAGTTCAAGCATAAATATCTTCTCTGACTTTAGACCTAAATTCAGGCTTAAAATACAGACAAATCCCTCCTCCTCTTTTACCATTGCCCCAATCTTTCCTAAATAGGTTATAACCATCCAGATTAACAGTCCAGTCATGAGATTCATCCCACCTCATTTTGGTAATGCCTATTAAATCCATTTTTCATTGATTGCTAATAATTCTAACTATCCCATTTTTCTTGGTAAGCATACACCTTATGTTATGAGTCTGTAGTACTGAAGTGCCTGCCACTGTACTTGAGTTACTTAGTACTACCTTCCATTTGACTATACTACCTCTCCCCCCCATCTCCTCCCCTATAAGCTATTAATTCATCCCTTATACCCTCTACCCTTTCTACCACATTACTTATATCTAGTCCCGCCCCCTCACCTACTAGTTTAAACACTCCTCCAGCCTTTCTACCATCCTATCCCCTAGAACAAAAGCTCCCTCATCATTAAGGTGCAATACATCCCTGCTGTAGAGATTGTACCGAAGTGAGAAGTCAGCCCAGTGCTCTAAAAACCCAAACCCCTCCTTAGTGCACCACATCTTTAGCCATGCATTAACCTCCCTAAGCTCCTTCTGCCTCCCTGGGCTAGCACGTGGCACTGGTAGTATCTCAGAAAATACTACCTTGGAGGTCCTTGCCTTCAGCTTATTACCTAGTTCTCTAAAATCATTCTTTAGGTCACTCCATCTTCCACTAACTTTGTCATTGGTACCAATATGTACCAAGACCGACCTTTCATTTCCAGCCCTTCCCAATAGTTTGTCTACCCGATCCTCAGCATGACGATCTCGAGCACCCAGGAGGCAGCAAACTGTTCAATTGCTGGGATCTGGGTGACAAATAACGCTTTCTACCTTCCTAATGATAGAGTCCCCTACCAACAAAACCTACAGTGGATATAAAAAGTCTACACACCCCTGCTAAAATGTCAGGTTTCTGTGCTGTAAAAAAATTAGACAAAGATAAATAATTTCAGAACTTTTTCCACCTTTAATGTGACCTATAAAGTGTACAACTCAATTGAAAAAAAACTGAAATATTTGTGGAGGGAAGAAAAAAATAAAAAAAAATAATGTGGTTGCATAAGTCTGCACACCCTCTTATAACTTGGGATGTAGCTGTGTTCAGAATTAAGCAATCACATTCCAAATCATGTTAAATAGGAGTCAGCATACACCTGCCATCATTTAAAGTGCCTCTGATTAACCCCAAATAAAGTTCAGCTGCTCTAGTTGGTCTTTCCTGAAATTTTCTTAGTCGCATCCCACAGCAAAAGCCATGGTGCACAGAGAGCTTCCAAAGCATCAGAGGGATCTCATTGCTAAAAGGTATCAGTCAGGAGAAGGGTACAAAAGAATTTCCAAGGCATTAGATATACCATGGAACACAGTGAAGACAGTCATTATCAAGTGGAGAAAATATGGCACAACAGTGACATTACCAAGAACTGGAGCTCCCTCCAAAATTGATGAAAAGATGAGAAGAAAACTGGTCTGGGAGGCTACCAAGAGGCCTACAGCAACATTAAAGGAGCTACAGGAATATCTGGCAAGTACAGGCTTTGTGGTACATGTGACAACAATCTCATGTATTCTTCATATGTCTAGGCTATAGGGTAGAGTGGAAAGACAAAAGCCTTTTCTTACGAAGAAAAACATCCAAGCCAGGCTACATTTTGCAAAAACACATCTGAAGTTTCCCAAAAGCACGTGAAGCATGGTGGTGGCTGTTTTTCTTCAGCTGGAACTGGGGCCTTAGTTAAGATAGAGGGAATTATGAACAGTTCCAAATACCAGTCAATATTGGCACAAAACCTTCAGGCTTCTGCTAGAAAGCTGCACATGAAGAGGAACTTCAACTTTCAGCATGACAACGACCCAAAGCATACATACAAATCAACAAAGGAATGGCTTCACCAGAAGACGATTAAAGTTCTGGAATGGCCAGAGCCCAGACCTGAATCCGATTGAAAATCTGTGGGTGATCTGAAGAAGGCTATGCACAGGAGATGCCATCGCAATCTGACAGATTTGGAGTGTTTTTGCAAAGAAGAGTGGGCAAATATTTCCAAGTCAAAATGTGCCATGCTGATAGACTCATACCCAAAAAGACTGAGTGCTGTAATAAAATCAAAAGGTGCTTCAACAAAGTATTAGTTTAAGGGTGTGCATACTTATGCAGCCATATTATTTTATTTTTATATTTTTTCTTCCCTCTACCTAAAAGATTTTTTTTTTTTTTATTGAGTTGTACAGTTTATAGGTCACATTAAAGGTGGAAAAAAGTTCTGAAATGATTTATCTTTGTCTATTTTTTTACAGCACAGAAACCTGACATTTTAACAGGGGTGTGTAGACTTTTTATATCCACTGTATCTGTTGCTCTGCGTATTCTGTCCTCCCACTCCTCCAGTAGAACTGTTCACTCGGCTGTTAGAGGGAACAGCTCTATCTGGCATTGCCATTTCTGAATGGACATCCTCAACAGTTTCACTCCATTTGGCAAATCTGTTGATGTTTGCCAACTCACAACTAGCCTGCTTCCTCCTGTTTCCCCTGATTCCCCTTCTAACTGTAACCCAGCTACCTCCCTGGACATCCTCACTAGCCCCAGCACCACCCTCCATGCTAGGCCCAGCTAAACTGTGCTTAGTGAGCAACAACTCTCTTTCCAGTGGAGCAATTCTTCTTTCCAGTTCTCCAATTTGAGCTTCCAGAGAGGCAACATGCTCACACCTGCAGTATGGACCATGGATCAGCTGTTCCAGTATTGCATACATATGACAGGATGTAAACTGAGTGAGGTTGCCACTGGACTGACTCATAATTATTATTATTGTCTACAAAAATTCAGTGGCAAAATAAAGAATAGAAAATAATATATTTGTATAACGTTTTGTAACAAAAAAAATAAATATATATTTATATATATGTATATCTTTTTTTTTTTTTTCTTGCACTATAAATATGTGCAGTACATTTTCATGTAGCCTCTGCACTGCTGCACAACTTTGAGTTTGAAAAGATGTCAGGGATTCCAGATTATACGCCGATGGAAAAAAATCTATTTTCAGTATATATTTTCTTATATTTTCTCACCTTTAAAAATATACCATACTCCATACAATAAAAGGGGTCTTGCATTGTTCAAAATCATAAATGGTGACAAGTCTGTTAATACAAACAATACAAAACATATACATTTAAATTATATGTCCTCCTTCTGTGATTATAAAGCCTTGTTCAAAGGTAGTGAAGAAATCAATAAATTACATCTTCTAAAATTCAAGACCTGCACAGATGTCATACAAGTTAACATAGTTTCATGATAGCTTTTCATCTTAACATTAAACTAACTCAGAAATGGATCTTTTACAGTCATATCTTTGAACATACCTCATCAGGTTCATCAAGGGTGCGTGAGTCATCGTCAAATGTCAAATTTTCATTAACACTCCAGGACATAAAATTTTGCCCTTTAGTGTTTAAGGTTCTCCTGCCTAATATCACAGTTGAAATGAGAGATGCTCAAAATATTATTATGAATATTTTATTAACATATTTTTATTTCATGATGTGCCAGTACTTTCTGAAGATCTTTTCAAAAAGGGTATTGTGATGGACACCCTACAGGTGACCACATGTGGTGGGTGTTTAAAGCGGTTAACCACAAAAATATTATCATCACTAACAATCACCTACAATAACGGCAGTGTAAACCCAAACAAATTGTAGCCACCAAAAAGCCCATTTAAGCTTTTACTATCTGTGGGAGGATTTGACACCCCAAAACTAGTCAGATTCCAATTTTACAGAGTAAACACATTACACTCCATAATTGACCTATTAACTAACCTGTAAATTCTAACTGGCTAAAACATAGTTTGTATAGTAAAATGTATAAATCAATATACAAGAATATATAGCATAAAAACACAGAAAGATAATTGATATCAGACTGTGGAAAATAGTTACTTCCCTGGACCTTAAATAAAAAAGGGAACAGGAGCTCATTTGGTCAGTCTTGCTGATTGCCCCAAAAGCAAGACAAAATCATCTGTATCCCTTTAAGCTGTGAGATGGGATAAATAACACTCTTTTTCTGACTCACATGACTTGTTAGTCAGAGGTGCAGTGAAATAAGTAATGTTGATACATATTAATATAAACTGACTGCAATTACAGACTGCACGTAATGATTCCTAAAGTGTAACCTTTTGTGAGTGTGATATGGTCCCTCCTCTATATATATAAAACACAGGGGCGGAGCTACCTCTGATGCACGTGGTGCATTGCACCGGGGCCCTCCACTGGTGGTTGCCCCAATGCAAACTAATTACATTTTCTTTTTATACTGAGTTTTTCTTAGTGTAGGGCCCCCAAACCGGACCATGTCCCATGGACCCCCTCAGCCACACCAGGACCTCCCTGGATCTATTCAGCCTCACCATCCCCCAGCCCATCCTAGATGCTCTCACCCTTACCAACTGTCCCCTCTTGTGGGCCGTGGGGCATGAGCCAGGGTGGGCCCTACACATTATGAAAAATTCAGTATAAAATTAAAATGTAATTAGATCGCAATATAAATTACAAATATATATTTTATAAATATATAATTATAATATATTTAATATATTATATTGACTGTATATTATAATTACACTCACATATATACAGTTGCAAGCAAAAGTATGTGAACACTTTGGAATGATATGGATTTCTGCACAAATTGGTCATAAAATGTGATCTGATCTTCATCTAAGTCACAACAATAGACAATCACACTCTGCTTAAACTAATAACACACAAAGAATTAAATGTTACCATGTTGTTATTTAACACACCATGTAAACATTCACAGTGCAGGTGGAAAAAGTATGTGAACCCCTAGACTAATGACATCTCCAAAAGCTAATTGGAGTGAGGTGTCAGCCAACTGGAGACCAATCAATGAGATGAGATTGGAGGTGTTGGTTACAGCTGCCCTGTTCTATAAAAAACACACACCAGTTCTGGGTTTGCTTTTCACAAGAAGCATTGTCTGATGTAAATGATGCCTCACACAAAAGAGCTCTCAGAAGACCTACGATTAAGAATTGTTGACTTGCATAAAGCTGGAAAGGGTTATAAAAGTATCTCCAAAAGCCTTGCTGTTCATCAGTCCATGGTAAGACAAATTGTCTATAAATGGAGAAAGTTCAGCACTGCTTCTACTCTCCCAAAGAGTGGCCGTCCTGTAAAGATGACTGCAAGAGCACAGCGCAGACTGCTCAATGAGGTGAAAAAGAATCCTAGAGTGTCAGCTAAAGACTTACAAAAGTCTCTGGCATATGCTAACATCCCTGTTAGCGAATCTACGATATGTAAAACACTAAACAAGAATGGATTTCATGGGAGGATACCACAGAGGAAGGCACTGCTATCCAAGCAAAACATTGCTGCACGTTTACAGTTTGCACAAGAGCACCTGGATGTTCCACAGCAGTACTGGCAAAATATTCTGTGGACAGATGAAACTAAAATTGCAAGAAACACACAACACTATGTGTGGAGAAAAAGAGGCACAGCACACCAACATCAAAACCTCATCCCAACTGTGAAGTACGATGGTGGGGGCATCATGGTTTGGGGCTGCTTTGCTGTGTCAGGGCCTGGACGGATTGCTATCATCGAAGGAAAAATGAATTCTCAAGTTTATGAAGACATTTTGCAGGAGAACTTAAGGCCATCTGTCCACCAGCTGAAGCTCAACAGAAGATGGGTGTTACAACAGGACAACGACCCAAAGCATAGAAGTAAATCAACAACAGAATGGGTTAAACAGAGGAAAATACGCCTTCTGAAGTGGCCCAGTCAGAGTCCTGACCTCAACCCGATTGAGATGTTGTGGCATGACCTCAAGAAAGCGATTCACACCAGACATCCCAAGAATATTGCTGAACTGAAACAGTTCTGTAAAGAGAAATGGTCAAGAATTACTCCTGACCGTTGTGCACATCTGATCTGCAACTACAGGAAACGTTTGGTTGTAGTTATTGCTGCCAAAGGAGGTTCAACCAGTTATTAAATCCAAGGGTTCACATACTTTTTCCACCTGCACTGTGAATGTTTACATGGTGTGTTGAATAAAAACAGGCAACATTTAATACTTTGTGTGTTATTTGTTTAAGCAGACTGTGATTGTCTATTGTTGGGACTTAGATGAAGATCAGATCACATTTTTTGACCAATTTGTGCAGAAATCCATATTATTCCAAAGGGTTCACATACTTTTGCTTGCAACTGTATATATAAATATATATATATATATATATATATATACATTAATATATGTACTAGTATAATTATATATATTAATATATGTAATAATATGATTATATAAATTAATAATTATGTATATATATATATTAATATATGCAATATTATAATTATATAATATAGATAATTATATATACAGTATCTCACAAAAGTGAGTACATTTTTGTAAATATATTATTATATCTTTTCATGTGACAACACTGAAGAAATGGCGCTCTGCAACAATGTAAAGTAGTAAGTGTACAGCCTGTATAACAGTGTAAATTTGCTCTAACTCTAAGTTTAACTCTAAGACTAACACACAGCCATTAATGTTTAAACCGTTGGCACCAAAATGAGTACACCCCTAAGTGGAAATGTACAAATTGGGCCCAAAGTGTCAATATTTTGTGTGGCCACCATTATTTTCCAGCACTGCCTTAACTCTCATGGGCATGGAGTTCACCAGAGCTTCACAGGTTGCCACTGGAGTCCTCTTCCACTCCTCCATGATGACATCACAGAGATGGTGGATGTTAGAGACCTTGCACTCCCCCACCAGACCAAACATATACAGTATACACATATGTCTATATGCGTATATATGTTTTCTATAATATGCTGTGTTGATTCCTCCTATATGCATTTATCTGCTGATGTCAGATGCTGCCTCCACTCTCTCTGCATTGCTGATTACATTCAAACTGAGGGTTTCATCTCATATCAGTGTTTATCTGTTCTTTGTTCTTTGGTATAAGTTAGGCAGGTTGCAAATGCTTGTTAAAGGTAGCTAGATAGCTGCTATAACCCAAGAGTATGAGTTTGTAATTTTTGCTGGCTTTTTTTGCAGGAGTAAACTTGCTAGTAAAAACACCTGCAAGGGAAAAGCATCCTTGGGGGTGTTTCTGTGGGAATCATGTAATTGATCCTGGAGTTGAGAAAACCTTTCTGTATCCCCTTACAATATATCTACTAGCTAAAATACAATTATATTATTATCTGATCCCCATTCTGGATTGCTGCCTTGTTGTGGTGAAGGGGCTTGTGTACTTCAATGAAATTGTGAGCTATACAATATAGGGTCAACCAAAATGGGCAGGTCATAGCAGAGAGGACAGACAAATCACTGGTGAAGGAACTGGCAACCCACTCCAGTGTCGTTGCCATGAAAAACGTATGGATTAACACACCCAGACACAAGATGTGCCTGGTGTGCTGAGGTCCATTTGGTCATGGAGAGTTAGACACGACTGAACAACAAAAAAACATGTATCTGATCTTGGATTAATTATGATTTAAGATTACTATGCATGTTTTATGGTTGAATATTTTCTCAATGTGTCATTTTGAATAATGTGTCCATAACTAAAACAATTAATAAAAAATACAAACTATTCAAAGGGGAGTTGATTAAAATAATATAATACATGCTCCAAAAGCCACAATTTTTAAGACAAATAAATAATAATGCAACATGTATAGCTTGGAGAACTATTTGGGGAGAAATTACATGGTACAAAAATGTCTTTTGGAAACATTATCAAATTGTATGCTATTTATTTATTTATTTTCTCAAAATTTTTCAAAACTCTATTTTTATTCAAAAATATCTACTATAGATAATTATTATACATTTTACATTGTATGTTATAAATGTATTTATTAAACTGTACTATTTGAATCGTTTGGATATATTAACAACTATCTTCTTTGCTAGACAAACAATTTAACAGGTAAGAATTGTGTAATAATTATGTATTATGTTGCAATTTAAGAAAAATATAGTATATGTTTAGGAGCACTTCAAATGTTTTCTAAATGTATTTCTTCATATTGATTGTTTAATTTTTTTCTTTCTTGCTGGATAATGCCCTAAAGAAAAGGTCATCCAATGCCTTGAGAAAAAAAATAAAGCCTGTTCGTTCCGAGTGGATGGTTGCTTGCAAGAATTAGGTGTGCATTTGCTAATATGCATTATTGATGTAACATAAGAGAAAGAAAGAGCTGTTCACATTTAGTAAGAAATATGACGTCTTGCACATATATAATAGAACATGTCAAGGAACTGTGAAGTTGTAGCATAGTATTCTTAAATCTTAAATAGCAATCTTAAATCTATCAAATTAGACATGTCAACATTTTCATCCAGGAAGAAATCTAATTTATAAGAGCCACTTAAATATAATTGATAGATCATACTTAGTAATAAAATATATCTATTTTTGCAATACATTTATTGTAACAAATAAAAACAAATAAATACATACAGTTTATTAATTTTATTGACAGTGCAAATTACTTTAAATTGATCAAAATGATAGAGCTTCCTTTAGTACATGGTTCAATAATGCTTTTGTGGTATTCTGAGTACTGATGCAATTTAGGTTTAATTTTTATGTGATGCTTTCTAATACAACAAAAAAGATATTGATTATATTGGATCCTGTAGGAACACTCAAAGACAGGGCCCTTCATTCTTTTGCGATTTGATAACAAATTTCTGCCTTGTACTACTTAACCCCAGAATATGTTGGCATGTTAAAAATGAAGGATGATACATAAAAAGGGCAGCTGACCAGGGTCCACCAAGAAAGACTCATCAGGACCCGTTTGACTTATAATCAAGACAACTACTGAGGCTACACCAAGAGCAGGGGTGCCAGATAACCAATGACAATTGTTATCCTTATCATACCGGATAATTGAGGACAAATGACTTACCATTCTCTCAATTCATTGGCAGCATGTGATAGCCTACTGTAAGTAACTGCATCACTGAATGTAATAGAGCTTCACAGGTTCTTCATAGGGAAACCAGCTGGGGTAGCTGCTTGAGGTATGTTTGTGTACACACTTCTTGAAGCATAATGAGTAATCACTTCTGAATCATTACCAGTTTGGGCCACTCTATGGAATCACTGTCTTCACTGTACTTATTGCAGATGCCCAATTACTGTCTCTCTTCATCTGTGCTTCTGCCACAGTAAGTGAGTGCCATAACAGTAGATCCTACACATTGAATGATTCTATGCTAAAATCTTTACCTCTGTGAAACAATGCTTGCTGGTCTTGAATTGGCATGTTCATCTGATATTGCTTATAAGAAATAAAACAAATCTCTATATTTTAAGCCATTGGTCCCAAGACCAAATATACTTGTGACATGGTAGCTCTCAAATGATAGTTGCCAGCATACGATTACCTGATGGTGATATATTTAAAAGGCCACTTTTATTTGGGAAGGGCTTCATATGTTTTTCAAGTATGTAACAAACCAAAAACATAGAGAGGTTTGTAAACTGTGAACAAAAAAAGCATTTTATTTAAGAAAATGAGCTTCTGTCTGGGGGCTTCTGTGATAAAGCACTGCAGCTCTCCTTTATGGCCTTGAGAGGGAAGGTGATTCTACTATTGTTAAAGAGCCACTGTTATGTTTATTTAGCAACTGATGTACAGTAAAATCAGTATTTGAACAAAACAATTTCAATGTAGGATTTAAAACTTATATTTAAACATTAGTATTACAGGCTTTTGCAGAGCTATTTTTCTCCACCAGTATTAGAAGCCCATGGGGTAGAAGCACATCTTACCATGGTGCTCTCCTACAATTTCTCTTAGAACAGTCTGATTGTCTGTAGTAATACATATTACTACCCGAACAGTCTGCTTAACAAAACCTTCCCCAACATCGGGGCATCTAATCTACTGAAAGTTGTAATACTAAAGTTCAAGCTTTACATTTTCTATTGATGGTCAGTTACTCAATCCTTATAGTTAAATCACTACCTCTGTTCAACAGAACTGAATAAAGATCTGATCTGCATCCAAAGTCCACCTAACTAGGAAAAAAGGCAAATATTGGCCTCCAGTAAAGTAATAAAGCACTTCATTTTGAACTTTCTAAAACCATTCTGACCATTTTGAAGTAAAACCATTCAAAAGCATACACTACATATAAGACTCTTGACTTGAGAGAGTACAAATGTCCTCACGACCTATGATTGCCAAGCTAGGAAATACTTTATATGGAACAATATTAAATAACCTAATAAAGGGCTATCCAAATGCTGTAACAGTTTATTTTCAGTTATATTATATTATTTACTTGGTGTTGTATGTATAGGGATAATGCCAAAAGTAGGGGAAATTGCATATACTAAAAATGGCAGTGTAGGTTTAAAGATCCTACCACTCTTCACTATGTGCATGGAGAACTTTGCCAAAGTTGATTTAGATGTCTTATTTTTCAGGAATGTAATTTTAAAGTTTAAAACCAATGCTGTTATAGTTAAAAAAAATGTGCACACAATTGTTTTTCCATAAACTTTATTCACTTAAAACAACACAAAACATATTTTGCCATTTTGAGTTGATTTTTTTTATGCTATGTCCCCAAACTAACAGTCTCCTCCGAAACTGCAATGTGCTGGGGGAATATGACACATGACTCCTACCTTACAGGGTAATCACTCAAACTGATATCTGGTTGTCAAAACATCAGCACAGGGGAATAAAAAACTCAACAGTAAAGATAATATAAAAAAGTGTTATTTATTATTCTTAAAGTGACATTTTATGCAATAATAAATACACTCCTACTGTGATGTGACACCATTTAGCGTTTTAGCCACTTTGATTCCTGGTTTCAAGGGGCAGTCCCTAGACTGAGACCTCTGTCCCTTTCAAATATTGTGTCCAGAAATTTCCCAGGTTTGTAGTGAAGAAAAGCATGTCATTATTCAAGGGCTGATGAAGATTTTAACTTGAATGCATGTGTAATGGGCGCTTCTATTTTGGACTTCTAATTTGTCCGTACCCTAAATGTATGGTTTATCCTACTGGCATAAAGGGGTGAATGCTATTTAGCATAGCAGTTTTTAACCAATCTCAAATGTCTACTGCTTTTTGGGAGAAAAGCAACATGCTTTCACTATTAAAGTAAAATTTTGTTAAATAGTTACAAAATAAAGACTGTATTAATTTATTTTATACTTAGTAAAACATTTCTACATGGTATCAATATATGCTCTTCATAAAAACTTATTATAAACATGAATGTGTTTTTAAGACAACAACCAATGGGTTATAAAAATGATACTTGATGGCTCATGAAGATTTTCGAGTGACGAAAGACAGCTAATAAGGCTCAAAATCTCTTACAACCTCACTCCCAGGCTTCCTGGCTCTCCTCCTGTGCTGTGTGTGAGTGTGTTTTAATTTATTTATTTTTTTTCAATTTCCGTGGTTCGGCCGTTAACTTCTTATTTTTCCAAGGTCGGATTTTTTTGCCCCTGTGATTCCGAGATCAGATTTTTTTTCTAAGTCCTGCGTTCCTCAACTGCTTGCAGCCTAAATAATTCCTGTGTTCCTCAACTGCTTGCAGTGTTTTTGCTGTTGTGTATTTTCTAAGTCCCACGTGTCTGGTGTTGTTCGTGTAAGTGTTACTGTCTTTGACATCATGTATTTTATAAGTCCCGCATGCCTGTCTTTGCTCAGCCTCGTTTTCATCCAGTTTCAGCTTTGTTACGTTTTTTGTCCGCCATTTTTTTTTTTTTTTTGCTTAGCCAATTTTCGAGTGGCGAAACACGTCAAATAAGGCTCAAAATCAATTGCAACCTCACTCCCAGGCTTCCTGGCTCTCCCCCAATGCTGTGTATGAGTGTATTTTAATTATTTTTTTATTTTTCTTATTTTTCGATTTCAGTGGTTCGGCCGTTAACTTCGTATTTTTAAGAGGTCAGATTTTTTTCCCCCCGAGATTCTGAGGACGGATTTTTTTTATCTAAGTCCCACGTTCCTCAACTGCTTGCAGCCTAAGTAAGTCCCGAGTTCCTCAACTTCTTGCAGCCTAAGTCCTGCGTGCCTCAACTGCTCGCCTCGCTTTACAAGGCTTGCAGGAGCGCCTTCGGCTCTCATTTCAGCCTAAGTTTTGCATGCTTCAATGCCTCAACTGCTTGCCTCATTTTGCAAGGCTCGCAGGGCCTTTGACGCTCATTGCCTAAGTCCTGCGAGCTCGGAAGGCTTCAATGCCTTAATGGCTCGCCTCACTTCGCGAGGTGTGATGTGAAACATGCCCTCAAAAAAGCATGCAGGTTTCACACACTTAATTTCCACAAATTTCAGCAGACTCATGAAATTTGAAACTTGAACTTGAAATATATTGTAAAGTGTTTAATTTAGTTGTAGATAGCAAAAATATGATTTTAAAATATCATGATAAATGTCAACCACTCAAAAGTCAAACAATCTGGTGTTAGAGAAAACTTGTTACCAACTTATCTCTCATTCTGAAAAGAATCAGGCAGGACACGAAAGTCATACGTCTCTGAAGTTTAAATGTATTATCAAGCTTAAACAAGGAAACACACACAAACAGAAATAGGTGGTCTGGTTATATTATACTCTTACAACTTTTGTATACCCATGTTCTAACAAGTTCTGTGGTTACACCAGTTTTTTTTCTTGTATTTTTTCAATGCACCACCCCTCCCACCTAAGTAGCATATAAAGTTCCTTTCCCTACCCGTTTTTCTAGAATTACTTTCTAACAACACAGTCTTACTCTGACATCTTGCACTAGTCCTGTGAACAACACAATCTTACTCTAACATCTTGCACCTGTCCTGTGAACTATGTGATGACCTTGTTAAACATTAATCAAAAGCTGAAACATTATTTAATACCATTCATTCCCTCTTTTGATACTTAATAGGTGAGTTTGCTACAATGAGGAGATGTTATTATATGGATTTTTTTGCACCTTCCCATTTCACTAATCTTGCAGCAGTAGCCTTACCACATGATATGATCACACATAACAAGATTAGAAATATAATGCATATGAGACAAAATATAAGAATTTTCTGTCCCAAGGTCCCAAACCAGGAGAACATCTCTTCCCATATCCTTCCAGTGAATTGATTAAGATGTTCACCATTATCAGAAATCTGATCTACGTCTTCTGTAATGACTGCAGATTTATCACCTATGTATGTGCAATTCTCTTTTCCCACTAGGACACATAGTCCTCCCTTTGAAGCCAAAACATAATCTAGTGCCATCCGATTTTAGACCTGCTTTTGATTAAGTTTATTGATGGATGCCGCACTGACATTATATGCTTTCTGGACCAGCAAGGACATTTCCACGTAGCTACACCTTCATTGGGAGATGCCACCTCCATAATATCCCAAAATCTTTTTCATCCTGACCTGGAGCCTCATTCAATTGCTTGCACGCAAGTTGCTTGATGTAAGCCCCCAGCGTCCACAACTTATGGTGCTATTCAATTCGCCGGGCCTGCAAGTCTCGGCCCAAAATAATGCAATATTGATAAAGCTGTAAATATGATATTCTATTACATGCGAGTTCCATTATATGTATTAACACATTGATTGCCGGTATCGATATATCACGGAAATTGAACATGAAATAAAGTATTTTTTGGGTCAATTTGCAAGCTTGAGCATGTTGTGCTATTAATTCTAAGACATAACATCACTTTCACTTTTAATAAAAGTACAGTATTGATTTTTTATTTGCTTTTAAAGTGCTTCGGACATGTAATTAGGCCCTTTGCGAGACCTCCTTGGTACCAGTAACTTGTGGTTAGATTTTTGCCATTTGCAGGCTTAACGAAGTGGGTGGTTAGTGAGGGGGAATCGTAGCAATTGAATAGAGATTCGCAATTTAAGCGTTGGGAAGTCTTGCGGCCGTGAAAGATCAAAGGCTTGGAGAGGCATTAACTTGCAATGTTCACCATCTCAATGAATTGCAGCCCGGAGCCCATAACTCGATCGGAGCCCGCAAAAAGTTGCCAATTGAATAGCAAAATAACTTACGGCCCCCATTTCGGAGCCCGGATCTCCTGAAAGCCTCAATTGAATGAGGCTCCTGGTGTCTAGCATGTTTCTAGGATGCCCATGAGGCAACTGAGCAGTACTATATACATCCCAAATTACAGATTTCTATCCAGCTGGGGGGAAACAACCTATGTGTGTTTTTTTTTCACAAATTATATACACATCTGAAGCTGGGGAGGTGTTGGGAAGAACAGGCTGGAGAGGGATCTGCTATTGTAGGTGCAAGGCCTATCCTTTGTGATATCAAGTATATCATTTTCAAGGTATTTATACATGTACCTACATCCCGGCCCTATCCAAGAAGTGCCATGGTAGATGTTCTTTTTACTTGGGCGATAAACATGCCCCTCGCTTCTAGTGAAGGTTATAGTTATATTGGCACAGTTAGATCATCCTACAAATGCTCCTACTCCTAATGCCTGGGGGCAGTTATATCATTTGGCAACATACACTAGTTTGAAGGCAATAGAACTATTCAATTCAGTGGGATAATCCTTATGCAGGATGTATATTCTTGCTTACCCGAAGACACTGCTGACATTACATACTGTAAGTGAAAAAACCCCAACTCCGGTTTATGGTGCTAGTATTAAGATACATGTGCTGCATAGTGAAAGTCTCCACTGGGAGCCTCATTAAAGGCACTCCCATTTCCCCATATTTAGTAATTAGTGTACAAACCTAGCAATTAGTCAAATTAATGGTTTTAGCATACCCCTTAACCATATTCACATAAAAAATCTGATTCCATGCATTCTCCTTAACTGTTCTTTGCCCTCTTGCTAAGATTCTATTATGTGTGAGGTCACTTTTCTTATTACTGTTGTCCAAGGACCCACTTTCAAAAGAACCAAGTTCTGTAGAAATAAGAATAGCCCACAGAAATGACAACATTGCAAGTCATATAGATCTCCCATTTAGGTCTCCCCATCCTAGTCAGTGGGACCGGATCAGCAAGGTCAGTGGAAAAAATAATTTTGTCTTTTTGGTGGAAAACAACACTACATTGTTCCATATAATACTTCACACAGTGAGAGTTATGGATCCAATATCTCTTCTCAGCAACCTTGACAGCAGTGGGGGGTAGCAAAGATGACCATATATGGACACTCTTGCTTAGTCTGTTTCCACTCTCGTTTGTAGACCTACAGTATACAGTATGCACCTGGTCACCTGGTTGAATAGATGGGGCTTTAGCATCTATGCTAGTGAGCACAAGTTGGGTAGCATGTACCTGCAAGAAAACATATTTTGACACAATAACCATTGCCTTAAGATATTTGCTCTATTCCTGCTGAGGAATATCTAACATAGATACTAATGAACTAGTTCTAGTACGTGGGACTTCCATAGGTCTCCCAGAAATCTCATGAGGGGTTAAATGTGTTACCCTATGTACTGAGTTTCTCATACACATTAAGGCCTGAGGAAGGGCTTGTGCCATATGGCATATTTTAGCCAGGTTTGTTTTTAAAATCCCGTTTGCCCTTTTTACTTTAATCATTAGATTGTGGGTGATATATGCAAGAAAATGTATGTCAGATTCCCAATTTACTGGTCACTTCCTTTATTTATTTTGTTCAAAATATATAATTGTGGTTGGGAATTCAATCCCTTTTTTCAACAAAAAAGATTGTTTTGTACTCACCCAGACTTTCAGAATACTCTGTAGGATCAATATACCATAGAACTTAACATTTATTGATATTACTAAAATTGTATAATACAATTGGTGAACTCTAAAAACAATTAGAGAGAGACCCAGTTGATTCACCTCTAGGTATCACTGTGCTGGTATTTTAGGTACACCCTTAATATAGGAAAACTTCCTTCTCCTCCGAGTTCCTATTGGCTGGCAACTCTTTGATTGTCACCGGGTACTACTATACATTTTCTGGTGATACCTGTATATAATATACTTAAAATAGGGTCAGATCTATCCAATATAGGTCTTTCTGACCATAGATCTGTGCCTTACTGTAATCCACACTCACAGGACTATTAATTGCAATAAACAGTCATAAAATCCCCCTTAATTTTTGTATATATATGGTGCACACTTATATTGTCACCGATATACAACATCTGTATACACCCTCCTCTGTGACTGACTTTTTAAATTTTTCAATAATGCAGTGTACATAAATTTCTTTTTAAACAAATAGAAAATGTGCAGGTACTTATCTCATTTTGTAAATATAAATGGTGTTGCTCAGTCATGTCAAACTCTCTGTGACCTCACGGACAACACACCATGCTGATCCACTTGGTTTTCATGGCAGAGATACTGGAGTGGGTTGCCAGTTCCTTCTCCAGTGGGCCACCGCACACAGCTCCTGGTATTCCCAGGTGGTCTCCCATCCAAGTACTTGCTAGTGTGACCTCTTGGTTCCCTGGCTGTATTCGAACTGAGGATGCTGTGGTAGGGCCTCCAGTTCTGTCCCTGACTGCTCTGAACTCATACGTTAGAAAGAGGGGGATAATGTAAGGTGTCACTGCCTGGGATCTCAGATCTCCCAAGGAGAGGCCATAGTAGATCTCACAACATCTTGATGTGTTTTTTTGAGATATATGCATGTTTTGCAATTCGAGGTATTGCATTTGAAACAGCCCTTTCTCTTCATCATCCATTTTGCGTCATTTTTTACAGTTGGATTTTTCAACCCACTCTGAGCCAAAATATTCTTAAGGTTGCGGTTTCTCTTGAAGGTAAGTGATGGTTTCATTGGCAAAATCACCTTCAAAATGTCATCTTCTCTTAGGATATACCAATACTTCTTGATAATCCAGCCGCTTGATTATATTCTGTTAGAAGCCTACAATTCTCTTTTACTTTGGTCTTGTTGAACGTTAACTGATGTTTAGTGTTCTTGTTTTTCAATAATTCCTTCCTGTCCATATTTCTTGCCCTCTGAAAGGATTCAACAACCAGTTTTTCCTCATGTGCTTTTTGCTTTGAATTTTTCGATCGTGTGGCCTTCTCTGTCATAGTCTACTAACTTGGAGCAATTTCGTCTGAAACTGACCATACAGTATGTTATTGATCCAGTTTCTGTGATGTCCACTTTTAGCATGTAAATATCTGTTAATATCCATTGGTTTCATATATAGACTAGTAGACACCACACCACTCTCTTCGGTCAATACCACATATACGAAAGCGAAGGATTCCTTATCTGTATTCATAGTAAATTGGAAGCTTATCGTGTTTAGATTTACATAATTCAGAAATTCCTCTTTTTAAGTTTCTCTGTCCTCTTTCCATATAATTATGATATCATTAATAAAGCGGCACCTTTTTGAAGGAATGATCATTCCAAATATACATCTCCTCCCATGGACCCATAAATAAGTTGGCATAGCTGGGGGCAAATTTGGTGCCCATGGCTGTTCCTCTTATTTGTAAATAAAATTGATTTTAAAAAAGAAAATAGTTTTTACTCAGTATAAATCGTAAAGCATCCAGAATAAAATGATTTTGGTCTTCTTGGATGTTATCGTATGTATCCATTTTTTTTTTTACTGCTGCTATACCGGAACCATGAGGTATTGACGTGTAAAGGGCACATACTTCTAACGACATCTATAGTTCTCCTTCCATTCGATCATGGATAATACCTCCAGGAGATGTGAAGTATCTCTAATAAATGATTTTAGGTTAGTAACCATAGGTTTTAAAAAATGATTAACGTACTCGGATAATCTTTCTGTAATCGAACCAATCGAAGAAACATAGGCCTTCCTGGGGGAGTCTATCAAGTTTTATTTACCTTCAGTAGATGGTATAGGATGGCTATCTTTGGGTGAACAATAGAAAGGTATTCCATTTCCTTCTAATTTAAAATCCCTTTATATATGGAGATATATTCCTCTGTTGGATCACTCGTAAGATGGATATATGTATCAATATGATTGATCAATCTGAACGCTTGTTTGATGGGAAACTTAAGGTATGTTTTTTTTTTCAAAATGCATCTGGTTTATATCACTCAAGCACAATCCCAGTATATATGTGTGTTCTATGTTCTAAAAGGAGAATATATATATTAGAATTATCCCATCAGACCTTAGTGAAGGTAGCATCTAAAGTAAGGGTCACACTATAATAACTATTAGAACAATACTAGACATTATGTTTTGATTGATAGTAAAGATTTTGTAATACCTATATATGTATATCTATTTATATATCTCTGTATTAATATTTTAACAGCCAACGTCTATCCCAAATTGACTATTTCTGCATTAAGCCAAATATAAAGATAATAGATGTAGCCTCCCATTTTAAACCATATATGTATTCTAATGCATTACATCAATTCTTTTGGCCCTTTTCCCTTAATAGATGGGGCATTTGCATTTTATATTCATTGAAGGGAGTTAATTTATTTATTCATTTATTTATTTATTTACTTATTTATTTGTTCATATATTTGTTCATAGTTATATACACCAGGTAACATTTTTTATGTATGTATGTGTGCTACAGGTGTATATATAATTTTTTTAATGATTGTTTTTAGTCATTTATTTATTCATGTTCCCACGTAACAAACAATCTATAGAACCAATGAGCTGGGTAAATATTGAATTTGTACCCCTTTGTATTGGTTTATTTATGCATTTATTTCAATATATACTTTGGGATATAACAAACTACATATTATTTAAAGGTAGTCTAGATATCTGCCCAGATTCACCCCAGAAACCAATAGGAAAATCGTCATGCACGTGACGTGCGTGACACAATGACGTCATGATGCACGTAATGCGATGACATCATTGCGCACTCTTCGCAATGACATCATGACGCAAATGGGAGAGAAGGCGCCAAAATCCAGGAAGTAGATGGTTTAAAAGGAGAGAGGTACAGGGGGAGATAGATGCTAGTTGATATTTACGTTGAAGCTGTACAATATTCACCTCTTTATATATATTTTATCATTGAGAAAGCCCAGTGATTGGGCGAAACATGGATGATACTTGATATTAATTATTATTTGTATTTGATATTCATTTTCACTATGAATTATTTTTCTCTGATTGCAATTGTTGAATGACTTTTGATATCTTTTGTTGAAAAATTGCTACAGAGGGACTCGCTGGAACTCCATAATTTGGGTTTGTAAAATACATATAAAGGAAGTTTGTACCCATAAATCTTTGGACCTACAAACCAACAAGGAATAGTATAACTGGTTTACTATCCTGGTTTAACTGATGCCCTAGGAGAGGTTTGAGAGAAAAATTTCAGCAGAGATCCAACATGGGGGTAAATCCTCATATGTAAGTACTACCCTAAGTCTATGTATAACAAACAAGACTTGTACCACGTTTGTGAAATGCAAAGACATCGCAATCTATAAGAAAATAGCCCACTTATTGAGCCTTCTGTTAAAAGTGGAAACAAGATTGGACTATCCAGTGAATAACCTTGAAGCGCCAACAATATACTTCTGAAATTAGGTTATGAAATGTGAGTGACATATATATATATATACAGTATATATATATTTTTATGTGTTTTAATAAATCTTGGGTAACCTGTGCTAGGAAGTTGTTCGTCTTCATCTCCCCATATATCCCCTCATCTATTTCTACATGAGTACTGCTGTGACCAGAACTCTTTGAAGAAGCAGCACACCCAACCTGGAAAAGAGTGTATCCAAATATTTATACAGTTAACTTTTTGAGACCTTTGGGATACACCCAAGCAGAAAAAGTCCTCCAATTGGGGTATATATAAGAATATCAATTAAGGACAACTCTGTGAGAGATAGAGTCTGAAAAGGATAAAACAAGTGTAAAGGTACTCTGTTAGATAAGTTTGGACTTTTTCGATTTACAGTATATGACACATGTTGTAGCGTATTTAATACATTTATCATTGCAACCTGTGAATAATTTATATTGTTGGTGAACCCACCTTGACCTTTTTATATAAGGCATCACTAAATCACTGAGTATATGCTAGCAGAGATACATTCCTCTATTCCACTTTAGATCTCTATTTATTTGTTATACATCTATTTAGTGGTAAAATCAATTTAACGCTGGGAAAAGCACTCTTTGTGGGATTGATTCTTATTTCTTTGTTTTAAAACAAGTCTTAATTTGGGCCCACATTACGACAAGCAAATTGATCTCCGGTAATAACAGCCAAAACACACAGGATCGTGGTTGTGCTGTGAATTTTATCACCTGTATCCTCTGCCGAGGTATTCCAGGGAAGGAGGTATTCACACCTTCAGGGGTAGATGTGATGGTAGCATTTAGGGCGCACAACAGGTCTCTTCCCATTATGGAGATTTGGAAGGTGGAGGAGTATAATACAGAAGTGTTAATTTTTTTGAAAGTGAGAAGTGATAGCAATTTATTGGGTGTGGTGTACAGTTTGTATTAGCCTAGAAAACCCTTGGGTAGATACAGTGTCTCCAGTCAGCGGAAAACTTCCTACAAGTATGTTGCTCCTGTGTCTATAAGGAATTCATACATCACATCTTCAAACATTAATGTTGCTCTTGGTTAATACCCCCATCCCTTTAGAATGAACTTGCAGGGCCATCAATTCTTGTGTCTTCCCTGATTCCTCTGGGCTCTCCTAGTATTTCCACTGACTCCAGTTAGGCCCTGGTCCTGCTTCTCTGGCCTCTGTTTTCTGGTTTCTAGGATTCGGGTGCAGTCTTGAGATATGTGACCATAATGCTGGCAATATGAAACACAGGGTCCAGGTGACTGTCTTCCCTGATCTCCCTTAAAAGGTCTATTTCTCCCTCTTTCCTCATTGCTCATACTGGTTATAGTACTCTGGTGGAGGCATTGGCGGGTTTGGTGGTCCTGCCTCCTGGCATTCCTTTGGCTTTTCAAGCAAAGCTAGCTGTTTCTTAACCAGTTTAGCCTCTAATTGTTCCTTTTGTTTAGTCTGGTATTCCACCTTTTCCTGATGTGTGAACACATAGCAATGATAAACAGAGCCCTAATTCCATTTGTTGAATCCCAGTCATCCTCAATCTCTGCTTTCCAAGTGTACTGACATCTATGCATATAGCCTAAAGGGTCCTCAATTTTTCCCATTGAAACATGGTAATGAATTTTAAATCCCTTACTGTAGGGAAAGCTGTTCTATTGACTCCCCATAAGTCATTACTATATGGGTCAAAAGGGGTCCTATCGTATTGAGTATTCCAATGCTCCTTTTTATATGGGCTTATGTTAAAACGGGAGTCACTTGATGGGATATAATTAAATACAATAATGCCTTTGCCATATGCCTCCCACCACTAATGGTACCCCTCCTGTTTGGGCTCTAAATGCAGTCACCCACTTCTGTCCATATTTACTTAGAGCAGATAAGCTTTTCATCAATTGGTTCAAATCTCTACGTCTGCAAGGCATATAGTTAACTACAGGAGCAGCCGAAAGACCTTTAATAAGAATGTTGTATGCACCTGCAATTTCTTGCCGACCTGACTGATGATCCCTGCTTTCCTCCTCTCTTTCTTGTTTCAACTGTTCTCTTCTTTCTGCTCTCTCGATTCTTTCACATTTTCTGACAGTCACTGTTCTAGCTTCAACTGCTCTTTCTCTTTTCTCCTTCTCTTTTTGCAACCTCTTCCTCAGTGTCATTGTACCTTGTCTTTTAACACACTCAGAGTTGGGATGTCTTTAAAAGAAACCTCATTTAATATCGGCATCATATGGCCATCGGTATAAGAAGGGGGCAATATAGGATCAGAGGGGAGGGATGGGTATAGGGTTTTTTGGGGAGTGGGGTGTGCTAGGTTTGGGAGGGAATTCTTCCTTTACTTCCTCTACCTGTACTAGCTTCTCTGGGTTTCCCTTTTTCCACAATACTATACACTGACATTTCCTCATATTCTTTCTGCTTGAACTTCTTGCCTTTAGTTTCCAAAAACATCTCAATGATCACAAAACACAAATCATCCCACACCCAACAACTTGGCCACCCATACTGTATTTGCCAATCTCAATTTCTCTGCACTTTCTGGTCATGTACATACCATCACCTTGATCGGACTAGAGGCATCTCTAAGTCCCTTATTTGTTTTACCAAACATACTCCATGGTTAAAACATTTCCTTTCTTTCTCTAGGGATTTTTTCCCCACTGGTTATCAAAACCCCCAGTAGTTTATTTTTTACTAGTTTCATAAGGGAAACCACACATACCACACACTCACACAAACTCTCACTAATTCATTCACAGACCTTTTACAAATTCTTACTTTCACTTTTATTCGCTAACCAGTCCAAAGAGTACAATGCACAAGCTCAATCTTTCTACAGCTCTGCTCCACAATCTACCTAGGTTTCACAATCCCTTATATAAAAAAAATACAATTCTACCAGATTTCGAATGATGGACAAGTTGGACAGGGTTTGATTTGAGCCACATCACTGCCCTCACTCCTTACGAAGATCCAGGCCTCTGTGAGGGGACAATGCGATTTCTCAACAGACTTTTACCAAGGCGGCTCTGCAGACCTCTGTTCCAAAATGGCCTTGATCAATTGTCAAACTCCTCTCCTGGACCTCCAGGATCCTCGGGGTGTTATAATGGACATGTGTTGTGGCCCCACGTTGGGTGCCAAATTACGTTAGGGAAAACTTGGTACCAACTTGTCTCTCACTCTCTAAAGAATCAGGCAGGACACAAAAGTCAGATGTCTCTGAAATTTCGATTTATTTTCTAGCTTAAGTAACGAGACACACAGCAATGGTCTGAGGTGGTCTGCTTATATTATAATCTTACAGATTTTTTATACCCATGTTCAAACAAGCTCTGTAATTACATCAGTTTTTTTTCTTGTTACGTTATCACTGCACCTCCCCTCCCACCCAACTGGCATGTCTTGTTCCTTTCCCTAACTGTTTTTTCTAGAATTACTGCCTAATAACACAATCTTACTCTAGCCTCTCACACCTGTCCTAAGAACTATGCAACAACCTTGTTAAATTTGCTAAAAATTATCAAAAAGCAATATTAAACCCCTTTACTGGTCAGCTTAGTTTTAATTGCTAATGAAGGTTTAAGAGAGAGAGAGAGAACACATTTTCTAACAACTATATTCTGAGAGTTTTTGTTACAGTTTTAAAATCTTATATATATTCTTCTCAACCTTATTAATAAAGACTTAACGTGTAACTTTACCCCTGATGTGATTGGTCCACTTATAGAATGTGCTTATTTTCACTAGTATCCCAGTGATTCCAAAATCAAGTAGATTTTTTTAAAGTTATTAAAGACTAGCGACTTGCACGTAAAAATGTACTGGGCAATAACATTTTAATGCTGTTAAAACTGTTTGCCACACAATGTGAGTGTCTGACATTCTTAACCTTTTTTTATCTACAAAGAAATACAACATTTTGAATCAAACTTTTTATTTTTGTAACGTTCAACTTCTATTTTACCAACAGGTATAGAATATATATTTTTTTCAATATTAACTGTTTTAATTGTCATATGTGGAATAACAATTTAACAATGTCTGAAGTTTTCATGAATACATATTGTAAACCATAACATAAAAATTTGTAACATGCAATTTTTTTTTTTTTTAAATCTTGAATCATTTGTTTTAACAATACTAGCATTTTGAATTGATATCCATGAATAACATAAGACTATGTAAACTTTAAGTAAATAACTATTTAGAACAATTACATGCTTTGTAACATTCATTTTTTTTAAAAACTCTTGTGAAACTAAATGTGCATTGAATCCAGAGGAAGGCAAACAATAAAACCCCCCAATTGAAACTTGGCCAATTGTATCAAAGAGGGGAAAATAATAATTCCTTCCTGACCCCATTAACTGGCGATCGGATTACTCCCTGAATCAATACTCTGTATTTAATTATACAGTTCAATGTATTAACAAATGGTTAAATTTGTAGTAACATAAATCCTTGACTATATACAATATAGAATGAACCAACTTTCCCCAACTTTGAAAATACAATGCTAATATGTGAAATAGTAACATAAAACAATAACATTTAACCTTCAATTTAAAGAAAATGCCACCTAATTGTTAGTCAATCATGTAAAAAGGTAAGTTCTAACACATTCCAATCTGTATAACCACTGTTTCCTGTTTTTCTTTCTTTTTTTTTTTACTTTTTTTGTTCTTGTTGTACTTTGTGCAAATGGCACATAGAGTTTCCTAAGTGAAATAGTGGTCCCTTATTTAAAGAGTCCCAGTGAGCTAAAATTTTGTCCTGGAAGTAAAAACACCGTTCTCTATGTTTTTTAGCCATTGTATAGAGTTTCTTATTGAAATAGTGGTCCTCTAAATTCAGTCCAAGTGACATAACATGTTGTATTCGAAATGAAACCACTGTCTTCTATATTTACAGCACCTCATAGTACACAATGTTTTTGGTAAAAACGCATCCATCTTCCAATAAATCACCCTGACTTGGGTTTTCTTCAACATGTACTTTAATTTCCTCTGGATTATTGCATCCTGGAAATGCAACAAAGAGTTGCCCATGTTCAAACACAGGTTCCTTCAAAAAAATATCCACAGACTTAAAAGTCTGTCCTTGGAATTCATTGATGGTCATGGCAAATGCCATGATAATGGGAAATTGTTTCCTTTGAAGGACAAAAGGCAAACCACTCTCACTTGGAGCCAAATCAATTCTCGGTAGAAGAACTGGTTCGCCTTTATGGGTACCACTCATAATTTCTGCATGTATAAAATGATCCTTAAAATCCTTCACAATTAATTTGGTCCCATTACAAAGTCCTTTTTTTGGATTCATATTTCTCAGTAACATGACAATTGCCCCTTTTTTTAAGTTGCAAAACATGTGATGGCATGAGGGAGTTAAATAATTAATAAATTCCATAGTAAAGTTTGCTTCACTATCTTTGTCATCAGCCAAAACACAATCTGCACTGTAATAGTTTTTTTTGGGGTGCATTGATTAATTTTAATATTTTGTTGTTTAGATTCAAGGCATCTATATTTTTTGATGTCAATATGTCTTTGCTTGCAATGTCTGAATAATCCTCGTTATTGATGGTATTGAGGAAGATTGTGGAAATTAGTGGTTCTTTTGCAATCATTTCTGTTGAAATTTGAACAGCATCATCACGTAAATTATTTATTTTTGGCTGTTTTCCTTCTCCAATCTAAATGAGCCAATCATTGATGTCTTTGCACATGTGCCAGTTGTTCTTTTTCAACTTCAGCTAATTTTTCATATGCTTTACTATATGCGTTGTTGGCCATAATGTTATCAAGCTGTTCAAAGACTATGGGTAAGCATTGTTTATTTTCAGGAAGCATCATTCGTTGTTCACCAGCTTCCATTGTTTCAAGGACATATAACTGTGCACATTTCCTTTGTTCTACTGATTCTGGGTGCAAATGTGAAGTTCGGTGGTATATTTGTTCTTGCACTTTAAAACAGTAAGGACCATGTCCTGGGACATTTTCGGCTAATGTTGCACCCATTGAAGCAAATAAAATTGCACTGTTATAAGACTGAATGTTTTTCTTAAAATTGGTGTAATTTGGAAATGTAGGATCACTCATTATACTTTCTAAATATTCTGGAAATGTGTGTCTTTCTGGAAGTCTTACCTTTCCTTTCTGACAGCAACTAATAAACTCTCTATCAGAAAATGATAGGCCCCACAAAACTGACAAACCACATTCATTAAACCACAATTAGGTGTGTTAGTAGGTTAGTGCTCTAAATAAAGGACTATCATGACCTTCCTCAATATAGATCTCAGTACAACTGTATCTGTATCTACATTGGTGCATTCTCTATCAACATTGGTGTTGCTTTGCGCGGGATGCAGTTCTTAGCGAGCTTGCAAAGCGTGACGATAAATAGTTTGACAACTATTATATGTGATTGTGAAAACTAGCTATACATTACCTTAACCATTTGATTCTAAAGTTAATAATTCATGATATAATTAGCATGGCTTCTGTTGTTTGATGTCCTAATTAGTATTAGTCTGCTTGTCTGTCTCCGTGGTGACAAAAACAATGCCGCCCATGATCATCATGCAGTTATACCCTTTCCCCCACCCTTATAAAGAAATCTGAACTGACAAATATGCATATTGACATAGAGGAGCTGCACAATAATGCTGAATATCTGTACAGAAAAAACATCCACTGCAATATAGACAATTGTTAATGCTCATTAAGATAAAACCAATATGGTGTTGGCGTCACAGTGACCTTTAAAGTTTTTCTGGTTTTACCTTTTTCTAATCTAACACATACTGCTTTTATCAGAAACACACTTTACATTAATTTATTCTATACAAATACAGGTAGGTAGTATAGATTTATTTCATGTAAACAAATGGTTTCCACTCCCACAGAGCTACCGATATAGGCATATGGTACCTACCAATAGAAACATTGTATTCAGGTAATTTTTTTAACCCTATACTAACCTTCAAGCTAACAGCAGCACAGTGCAGAAATCCACATAACAATGTCTGAGGTGCTCCTTGCTTCCTTGTGGTGGTTAAAAAAAGACTGCATATGCCATGAGGCTGTGGTGCACACTGACTTCAAAGGCATTAAAGCAATGTTATAGCAGCCTGTGTATGCTAATTTAGCTAAGGTTGTCAAGAGACATGTCTTCTCAAAATCAAGTCCCAGAAAACCGAAGGAATTTGCAAACATCAGGGTAGTTTATAAATTTTATTTCAGGATATTTCCATGCAAAAAACGTTTGTATACACTACTAATTCTCCTCTTTCAGATGCATTCATACTCCACGGAACTTAAATATGGCTTTAAGGATCTAAAAATGTAAGTACCTTCACATTCCCCTGTGGTTTATTTAAAGAACCAGTGTAGATTGGGAAAACCTGACAAGTTTATGACTGTATGAAACAAATTAACAATGTTAGCTGCCATCTAGGCCATGAACATAAGACTAGAGAAAATCTTCATTTTAGCAGAATCTGCCTAATTTGCTGAATCTGCCGAATCACCAGTTATGCTTGTTTATTTTTATGTCTGAGGAATTATTTTTGTGTCAGAGAATACATTTTTATCTGTACAAGACTATCAGAATCTGTCTGGGACATTGTTGAACTATGTTGATCAAACAATGCTATAATGGTGATCCCCTATTAAAAATGAAAAAATTAGCTGGCTCTTTTGTATTGTGTTAACCATGTTAAACTGTTCTGTGTTTTTTAGCAAACTCTAATACAACTTGAATTGTAATGTTAGTTCCTTTATAAAATCCTGAATTGTATCATAAAAGTCAGTATCCAGTTGTGTACTACGATACATTCTTCGCTCTATGTTTGCTTACCGAGTGTGATTATAGTTTATTTTAGTGCCTTTTAATATTTTGGAAAGTTAAGTCCCCTACTTCAAAGAACAAATCAGTATTGGAACCTGGAATGTTAGATGATAAGGTTAAACATTGATCTCCTGGGAATTAGTGAACTTAAATGGACTGGCATGGGACATTTCACATCAGACAACCATCAGATCTTCTACCATGGTCAGGAATTCCAAAGCTGTGCTCAGTTACAACTCAATAAAACAACAGGTACAAAAAGAATACAGAATATCCCTTACAGCAATAGAGCACACCCTAGGCCTGTTTACAAAATAGAGATAAGTTAATTGTTTAAAACTTAACATTTAATGATGTATTTAAAAATATATAAAGTTAAAATCTTGATAAAGGTACATGACGTAAGATTGATATGAAAGTGGAATAGACTCAATGTGCTTGCTAAGTCACTTAAATAAATAATCCCAGGAAATCACAATGCAGTGTGTGATCCTATTGTAACCCGATCCAGTTATACAGTGCTTATGAAAATGTGAATAAATAATTGATAGTATATAAACAGTAAAGTGAATAGTGCAAAAAACACCTAGGTTGAATCACACAATAGAAAATATAATAAATATTGAATATAAAATATATATGACCCATGTAGAAGCCTAAAATAGGGTTTAGGAAATCACTAGAAAAAGTGAATATGGAGGTAGATCCGAGGATACCAACTGATAATGCAAGTGTTGTCACAAGGTCTTAATCATGTTTTAAAAAATCCACTTCATCTTCAAAACAACGGAGCTGATATTAAACAGGACCTAAGATGCCTTATTTGTCTTAATTGAGTCCAAAACTCTTAAAAAAAATGTGAGGTATTCTTGGGTCAACTACAGGCCTCAATTCGCGAACGCTGCCTATGCGCCTATTGCCGACGTCATAGGTAAGCGGTGCAGCGTATTACTTAACGTCATGTAGAACCCAACGTACGTTTCTCAACAATTTCCTCAGGGGTTACCGTTCTAGGCACTAGAGGCCTATTTAAAGCATGGGGTTACCATGGGAACAAGTGAGATTAAAACCAAAGGCATATTTTTATAATTTAAAAATCTATGATATGTGAGAAATTAATCTTAAATTCCATAAAGAATATAGTTTAAATGGGCAAAATCTGGAAATGATTAAGCTAGAGACTGGTACATTGAATGTGGGTTAAGAGTCCTTATATAAGTAGGAGATGGATAAAGGAGTTTTAGACGGAGTATCAAGATATAATGATTATGTGCCATAAAATAGAAGATGAATATATGTCACCAATATAATATATATTACATATTACATGTTGTCCAATGTGCAGCATGTAGACAATATATAAAAACGGATGTTAGTAATATAAGTATACACACAGAACATGAATTCTATCTGGGAAACAATATATATAGTGTCCCAGATGTTTATATATAAGAAGTCTATCTCTGAATATAATAGAGTTGATATTAATGATATTTTTGTGTATATATATATATATATATATATATATATATATATATATATATATAAACATATATGTGGGATAGAGTATATCATACTTAACATCCCATATGTTGCACATATAGGTCTCTTTTTACAAAAAAATATGAAATATAATTGATAAAGACATATCTTATGGTGCTGAGATGGAGTACAGCTCCAATATCAATCAGTCCAATTATTTAAAATGACTGAACTTAAGAGAGGATAGATTAGAATTGTGGTTATATTATTTTGTATATTTTCTTCTAAACCGAATATCCTTAAATAAAAGGTGTGAAGGTAAATGCTTCGTTGATGCTCAATGTTTTTTTAGTTTTTAATGTATATATCCATTGGGTCTTTTTTTTCAACAATTCTTTATCAATATTACCTCTTCTTATAGTGTGTTGAATATTGTCTATAGCTATAAAAGAGATAACGTACGTTGGGTTGTATGTGACGTTACGTAATACGCCGCTACGCTTACCTATGACGTCAGCAATAGGCCCATAGGCAGCGTTTGCGGTTTAGGGAGCTCTGATAGTGTGTGTCTCTGAATGGACACACAAACCGCCAATTTGAGGCCTGTAGTTGACCCAAGAATACCTCACATTTTTATTTAAGAGTGTTGGATTCAATTAAGACAAATAAGGCATCTTAGGTCCTGTTTAATATCAGCTCCGTTGTTTTGAAGATGAAGTGGATTTTTTAAAACATGATTAAGACCTTGTGACAACACTTGCATTATCAGTTGGTATCCTCGGATCTACCTCCACATTCACTTTTTCTAGTGATTTCCCCAAACCCTATTTTAGGGTTCTATATGGGTCATATATATTTTATATTCAATATTTATTATATTTTCTATTGTGTGATTCAACCTAGGTGTTTTACTATTCACTTTACTGTTTATATACTATCAATTATTTATTCACATTTTTATAAGCAGACAGCACTGTATAACTGGATCCGGTATCAATAGGATCACACACTGCATTGTGATTTCCTGGGATTATTTATCCAAGTGACTTAGCAAGCACATTGAGTCTATTCCACTTTCATATCAATCTCACGTCATGTACCTTTATCAAGATTTTAACCTTATATATTTTTAAATACATCATTAAATGTTAAGTTTTAAACAATTAATCTATCTCTATTTTGTAAATAGACCTAGGGTGTGCTTTATTGCTGTAAGGGATATTCTGTATTCTTTTTGTACCTATTATAACGTATTGCTATCCCAGTAGCACCCCATTAAACCAAGTCCTTGTCATTCACACTTGAGCCACCTATGTTTTGTTATTTCTAACTATTAGTGTTTATGAACTCAGTTCTATCTGTGGGTGTTAAGCTTGGTGTACTTACACCTTTAACCTAATCCAGATATGGAATCCTCTACAGGATTTCTCTCACAAAAATGGAATGAAGAATGGTTAAATTAAGCTAAAAACATTTTTAACAAAGACTTGAACTTGGGTCATAAAAATGAGCCTAAACTAAGGAACCAGTTATTTGAATTTAACAAATTATACAAACAACAATATAGAGTTTGGTGGGAAGTGGCCAGACTGGAAAATTATCTATCTAACAATCTAATACCTAGGGGCTTACATATTAACCTATTCCCCACTATACAAGGCCTATCAGTAGACTTTGTGAAAAAATGGGACTCCATATAATTGAAATGTTCAAGAGGATTAATGTCAATGATTTTAGAATGGGAACAAAAACAATTCAAAGAGATTGACCCACTACTTAAACGGGAGGTTGAAAAAATAAAAGAACACAATACAGACCCAAATTTTACTGAGTTGGAAAATAAACTCCAAAAAGATATTGAAAACTTTAAGAAAATGCTAATGGATAGGAAACATAAGAAATTTCAGAGAGATCTTAATTATTTTCAGAGTGGGAATATTTTTAGAAGGCCTAAAAACCCCCCCTAAGACACGTCCTGACAGTGCACCTACTTCAGAATCAGATTGGTCAGATATGGAACCAACTGATCCTTTGAGACCCAAAAGTTCTCTGGGAGACAAAAGATCCAATAGGACTTTTTTAGAGTCAAGAAAAGGACCAGGAGGGGTAAGAAGAAAAAGTCAAAACACATACAAGCCTCAGAAAAGAACATGCAAAACTTAGATTCCCTACAAATCTTCAATCTCTCAAAAAGTACCCTATCAAGTGAACATCTTTCAATACTCAAAAAGGGTTTAAATTTCTCCCCTACAGAAAATTTCAATCTCTTTCAATGGGTAAAAGACATTAATATGTTTGCCAGAAAACCTACTTTGAAAAAATTCTATTCTAAAAAAAGTGATGCAAACTCACTAGAAACCGTTAATTTCAAAGTCCTTAGATACCTTGAAAGTTTACTGGCAGAAAATGGGGATTTTCAATCCCAAGGCCCATTCTCCTCTTTTAAAATTAAAAAGTAAATACACTAAACCTTTAAGCATTAGTCACAATATTGAACTTTTTTTGAGTAATGTTACTAGGGATATGGAAAAATTAGCACATACTCTAAATGTTCCTTTCAATCTAACTAATGAAGAGAAAGGAGCTTTAAAACAACTACAAAACAATCGTGATATTGTTGTTAAAAATTCTGATAAGGGTGGAAATATAGTGATTCAAGACAGAAGTGACTATGTCTTGGAGTGTGAGAGACTCCTAAAAGATAAAAAGAGCTACAAAAGACTAGAAAAAGACACCACAGATGACTCTAAGGAGGAATTAAATGATATCCTAAATATAGGCCTACTAACTAAAGTCATCAACAAATTAGAATAAAATTTCCTGACAAACATCTATCCCAGAGTACCTATATTTTATTGCATTCCTAAGATACATAAGAACCCTAAAAAACCATCAGGCAGACCGATAGTGTCAGGCATCGAATGCTTAACTGAAAACTCAAGTAAATATGTAGATTACATTCTACGTGACTTTGTTGTTACTCTGGCCTCCTATGTCAAAGACACTAAAGATGTGCTATTAAAATTACATGACATCTCGGTCAATAGCAATACATTGCTGGTGTCATTAGATGTTGAAGCATTATACACAAGTATCCAACATGAAAGAGGTATTAATGCAGTTCAATATTTTTTATCTAAGAGAGGCACACACTATAACAACCATAATGAATTCGTGACAAAATTATTGGAGTTTATTTTAACTCATAATTACTTAGTTTTCCTCAATAAATTCTACCAGCAGATTTGTGGAACAGCTATGGGCACAGCATGTGCCCCAACATACGCAAATCTATATTTGGGCTGGTGGGAGGAAACCATAGTATTCATCGATGAAATGGATAAATATACCCAATACATTGAATTATGGGTACGTTCCATCGACGATATTTTACTAGTTTGGAATGGCAATTCTAAACAATTGGAATAATTCATTGATGTACTTAATAGGAATGACATGGGACTATTTTTTACATCAGAAATTAGTAAATCAAGTATTACTATTTTGGATTTAAGAATAAATAAACAAGAGGATGGCAAATTACAGACCACAACTTATAGAAAACCCACAGCCACAAACAGTTTATTGCAAGGCAACAGTAGCCATCCTAAAGCGTTGGTCTCAGGAATACCTGTGGGACAATACTTAAGAATAAGAAGAAACTGTTCAAGTCCCACAGATTTTGAAATAGAGGCCAAAGAACTCAAACATCGATTTAAAGAAAGGGGTTATAACAACAAAACCCTCACAAAGGCATATCAGAGAGCGAGAGATGTCAACAGAGACTCACTATTAATGGAAAAAAACAAACAATCCAATGATGTAGTGAGATGTTTTGGCACTTATAATGGAAAATGGCATGATATCAAAAGAATATTCAATAACCACTAGAAGATATTGCTTGATGATGAAGATTTAAGACCTTTTTAGTAATCAGGCCCAGATCACTAGCAGGCTCTCCACAAATTTAAGAGATATGCTTTCTAAAAGTCATCTAGAAATTGATAAAAGAAAAAATTGGTTGAATACCACAAAAGGATGTTTCAAGTGCATATCATGTAAGGCTTGCAAATATGTAAACACTACTAAAACATTTTCTTCTAGAGATGGCAATACACATTTTCAAATTAAACAACTGTTGACGTGCAAGTCAATAGGGGTTATTTACGTCATGCTTTGCAAATGTGGCATGAGGTATGTAGGTAAAACTTGTAGAGAATTCAGACGTAGAGTTCTAGAACATGTTTATAGCATAACTAGAGAATATGATACCCCTGTAGCCAACCATGTAAACTTGAAACATAATGGGGATCTGAATGTTATCTCTTTTATAGCTATAGACAATATTCAACACACTATAAGAAGAGGTAATATTGATAAAGAATTGTTGAAAAACAAAGGATTTACCTTCACACCTTTTATTTAAGGATATTGGGTTAAGAAGAAAATATACACAATATGTTGAATATAACCACAAAAATTCTAATCTATCCTCTCTTAAGTTCAGTCATTTTAAATAATTGGACTGATTGATATTGGAGCTGTACTCCATCTCAGCACCATAAGATATGTCTTTACCAATTATATTTCCTATTTTTTAAAACAGAGACCTATATGTGCAACATATGGGATGTTAAGTATAATATACTCTATCCCACATATATGTTTATATATATATACACTAAAATATCATTAATACCAGCTTTATTATATTCAGAGATAGACTTCATATATATAAACATCTGGGACACTATATATATTGTTTCCCAGATACAATTCATGTTCTGTGTGTATACTTATATTTCTTATATCCGTTTTTATATATTGTCTACATGCTGCACATTGGATAACATGTAATATGTAATATATATTATATTGGTGACATATATTCATCTTCTATTTTATGGCGCATAATCATTATATCTTGATACTCCGTCTAAAACTCCTTTATCCATCTCCTACTTATACAAGGACTCTTAACCCACATTTAATGTAAACTATATTATTTATGGAATTTAAGATTAATTTCTCACATATCATAGATTTTTAAATTATAAAAATATGCCTTTGGTTTTAATCTCCCTTGTTCCCATGGTAACCCCATGCTTTAAATAGGCCTCTAGTGCCTAGAACGGTAACCCCTGATGAAATTGTTGAGAAACGTACGTCGGGTTGTATGTGACGTTAAGTAATACGCCGCAACGCTTACCTATGACATCAGCAATAGGTGCATAGGCAGCATTCGCGGTTTAGGGAGCTCTGTTAGTGTGTGACTCTGAATGGACACACAAACCGCCAAATTGAGGCCTGTAGTTGACCCAAGAATACCCCACATTTTTATTTAAGAGTATTGGACTCAATTAAGACAAATAAGGCATCTTAGTTCCTGTTTAATATCAGCTCCGTTGTTTTGAAGATGAAGTGGATTTTTAAAACATGATTAAGACCTTGTGACAACACTTGCATTATCAGTTGGTATCCTAGGATCCACCTCCACATTCACTTTTTCTAGTGATTTCCCCAATCCCTTTTTTAGGGTTCTATATGGGTCATATATATTTTATATTCAATATTTATTATATTTTCTATTGTGTGATTCAACCTAGGTGTTTTTTGCACTAAGCACTATTCACTTTACTGTTTATATACTATCAATTATTTATTCACATTTTTATAAGCACACAGCACTGTATAACTGGATCATTTTACAATAGGATCACACACTGCATTGTGATTTCCTGGGATTATTTATCCAAGTGCCTTAGCAAGCACATTGAGTCTATTCCACTTTCATATCAATCTCACGTCACGTACCTTTATCAAGATTTTAACTTTATATATTTTTAAATACATCATTAAATGTTAAGTTTTAAACAATTAATCTATCTCTATTTTGTAAATAGGCCTAGGGTGTGCTCTATTGCTGTAAGGGATATTCTGTATTCTTTTTGTACCTATTATAACATATTGCTATCCCAGTAACACCCCATTAACCCAAGTCCTTGTCATTCACACTTGAGCCACCTATATTTTGTTATTTCTAACTATCAATAAAACAACAGAATGATTTCAATTCAAATTCAAGGCAAGCTATTTAACATCACAGTCTATGCTCCAACCACGGATGCTGAATGAGCTGACGTTGTCCAGGTCTACAAAGATATTGAACACATCATAGATATAACATCAGTGTTGCTTGCCTTATTCCAACACATTTGGAAAAATCACTGATAGCCAATAAACTAAAAAAGGTCAGTCTACATCCCAATTCTCAAAAAAGGCAGTGCCAAAGAGTGCTCCAATCTTCAAACAATTGCACTCATTTCACATGCCAGCAAGGTAATGCTTACGTTTCTACAAGCTCAACTCCAACAATATATGGACCAGGAACTACCAGATGTGCAAGCAGAGGGTTCCGCAGAGTAAGAGGCACAAAACAATTTGATGGATAATAGAGAAAGCAAGAGAATTCCAGAAAAGCATTTACTTCTGCTTCATAGACTATTCTAAAGCCTTTGACTGTGTGGATCACAACAAACTGTGGCATGTCCTTTAAGAGATGGGAGTACCAGATCATTGCATCCTCTTCCTGAAGAATCTGTATGTGGAGCAAGAAGCTGCAGATAGAACCGATTATGGGACAACAGAATGGTTTATGATCGTAAAAAGGTGTGCAACAAGGTTGTTTATTGTCAACCTTATTTATTTAAATTATACGCAGAGTACATTGTGTGTAAAACTGGGCCTGGATGATTCCAAACAATATTGCTGTCCTGTTGCTCAACGTTACAAAGACAAAGATCATGGCAAACGGCAATCTCAGTTCCTGGCAAATAGACGGGGAAGAAGTGGAGGCAGTGAGAGATTTATTTTTTCTGGGATCCAGGATATCTTCAGATGGTGATTGTATATATAAATTAAAATACATTTGCTTCTGGGGAAGAAAGCTATGGCAAGCTTAGACGAGCTAGTAAAAAGTAAAGATATTAAACTACCGAAATAGGACTGCATAGTTAGAACTATGGTATTCCCAGTAATAACATACGGATGTGAGAGCTGGACCATAAAGAAGTCTGAGCGCCTTTGAATTGTGGCGATGGTGAAAACTAATTAGGGTCCCTTTGACTGCAAGAACTTCCAATAAATCAGTACTTCAGGAAATCAAGATAAACTGTTCCCTAGAAGGTATATCATGAGACTGAAGCTAAAATATTTTGGCTATATCATGAGACGGCAGGATTCCCTAGAGAAGACTCTGATACTGGGAAAGCTTGAAGGCACAAGAAGAAAGGGATGACAGAAGCATAGATGGATAGATGAGGTCACTAAAGCAAGAACTTGATTAAGCTCAGAGGGGCAGTGGCTGAGAGATGTACCTGGCGTGCTGTGGTTCATAGGGTCACGAAGAGTCAGACTCGACTGAATGACTAAACAACAAATATTTTGGCTTGTACAAAAAGAGCTTCTGATCACTTCTGTGACTGTGGTGGAGATTTATAACTTACACGAAAGTGATTTTGGAATCAGACCATTTCCTTACCCTGAGCATCTATTACATATATCTATGGTTTCCATAAACAATAGTGAATAGTCTGTACAGTTTCAACACAATTTCTGTTTTATTTTACATCTGTTCAAATGACATCAAACTGTCATATCACCTGTAACTGTTGCATTGCAGTTCCATTAAATGAGCACTGTAGTCATATACTGTACTTAAAGTATACTATTTTGAGATGGAGCTTTGGTCTAGAGAGTGGGTCTATTGAGGGAGTCCTGGAGGAAGGAGAGCACTGAGAAGCAGGACACTCTCGGTAGAAGCTGTAAGGGTGCTTCTGAGCAATATGCTTGTTATGTCCAATACAGCCCACTAACCACATCGAATGCTGGCTACATAGTATGCAGAATGTGGATGGCGAGGTGCTCAGAAGAGGTCCTCTTTTACATGAAGGTTGCCTGTCTACACTCTGCACTCTTGATCCTTTTTAAGAGAAAATATAGAGGCTGGAGCCAGATAATATTGAAACATACTTTATCCCAGGGCAATAGTAAGAACTGGCAATTCAAATATTTTTAAAATTTTGCCCACAGTTAAGTAAATAATGAGGAGTAGCCTAAGCCTGGCCTTTTCATGCTTCACAGAATAAGCTTTCAATTCACTCTGAACTGATATATACTGGAAGATTTTTGCTGAGGAGATGGGGTGAACTATATATGGATTATAAATCGTCTAGATCCCTTAAAAGGCCCTCCCTCTTTCTTATGAAACAAAACCAAAGCAAGGGTACATATATACTAGACCCCATATTGAATTAACTCAATAAATAATCAGGAAAACAAGGCTTATCCAAGGAAATTAAATGTGGGACTATTTAACATTGAATCCTACCTCGAAAATCCGAATTAAGGTTTGAATAACTGTGTATCATTGTGGGAAGATAAATTCAACCTATATCACACCACAGTTATATCTTATAGGGTCTTAAAATGTTGGGACATTACATTCTTGTATACTTTTTTAAGACTTTAAGAAGTGGTGATTAAAAGAGCGAAGTGTTGGAATTTACTTGTTAAAGATCTACAAGTCTTTTTGTATAAGAGACTACATTTCTGGATAATATCTCCTTTGAGCCTTTGGGATATTGTGTATTTGACCATCCTCCTAAATACCTGGATCTCTGTACTATGAAACATCCTAGAGCAATATATTGACTGAGCAGAATATGAATTGTTACGTATAGATCAGAGTTTTAGTAAAAGATCCTTTACTCAAGGAAAATTGATTAAGAATTTACTTTACGAGAAGTCGCTATATATATTCTAAACTTATGACTGTATATTGTGGAAGTAAAATTGCACCAGGTATTAAGAGGTGAAATATAATTTTGAATCTAAATTGCTTTATACACAGGGTTGCAATATTAACTAAATTTAAACTACTAATCCATTTATTTCTGAAATATAAAAATAATTAATTAGAAACGGCACAAACAATCTTAAGTGAAAATCTAGTGAAAAGCAAGGGAAAAGAAAAAAAGACAAATATAAGAACACTAACAGAATTTTTCTCACCCAAAGAGAAAGAGAAAAATATAACCAATACAAATAGACTCATCATTATTTAACATCTGATCAAAAAGATAGAAACTTTTTAGAAACTTCAAACTTAACAATAAACGAGCAAGGAGAATTAGTAACTATTCCCATTATGAAAAAGCTCCTAAAAGATTTTCAAAAACCTCACCAATAGACTAGAAGAGCTGGAAACATGATTTGTTAATTAAAGAACACCACTCTTTGATAACACATTGAAAACAATTGAGGAGGAAGTTAGAACACTTAAAATTAAACAAACACAATATGAAGATCAATCCAGGTGAAATCATTTAAGAGTTCGAGGTATTTCAGAAAGTATAACAACTAAATAAATAAGTACAAATATAATATTTTTTTTTTCCTCATTGTTAAAATTAGAGACTAGAGAGGATGACAGGATAGACAGAGTACACAAAATACCAATACCAGGGAGTTTCCTGAAAGATACTCCTAGAGACGTGATAATTAGATTACATTTCTACTCTTATAAAGAGTCTATTTTAAAAGCTGCTATGAGTATGGAACATTTTCAGACACCTTATGAAAAACTGATTATCTTTTCAGACTTATCAAGTAATACCTTGAGTAAAAGACAAGAGTTCCAGAAAATATCAAGAGCTCTAATATAAATGAAAATATATAGATGGGGATTCCCAATCAAAAATATTGGTAAATAGAAATAATCAGAGCACTATATTTAACTATTTGAAAGAAGCTGAAAAATACCTAAAGGAATGGCAAATCCCATTTGAAGCTACAGTAGCATAAGATAACTCCTCTTCTCCTTTTCTACCCTTCTATCCTTTAAATTAAATGTTTTATAGTGTTAAAAATATTATAGAGCTATAGCTATTTGAATTAATGTAAATTATAAAAGAGATTATAAATGTAAACTTACACTGTGAAATATTAAGGTAAATAAAAAAGTAACACTATGGGTAATACAATGGAATATGTTTTCTCAGTAGATATTGACACTTCAAGCTGGTGTTGGGTAGAATAATTGGATGACTGATTTGGAAACCTATCGTTAAAACACTTCACTGTGGGGAGTAGACTTATACCAAGTAGAATCTAGAACACTTAACAATTGAAGCACATGCTATTAAGATAAATGTAGAAGTATATTTGAGTAAAAAAAAAAAAAAGGAATCGGAAAAGAAATAACAAGTTTCTCCGTAACCAGGATAATATAGATGAACTGACCATAATTAAGTTTCAAATGAGGAAAGAAGAACAGGGAAGAATAGACAAATCAATATGGTTATCTCAACAAAAATTCTACTTTTCAGGGAATAAACCAGGGAAACTTTTGGCAAATAGACTAAATAAAAGAACACAATGGAAAATAATTGAGAAATTAAAATGTGAAAAAGACAAGTTTTGTAGAAAACCTGATGAAATTGCAAAAATCTTCCTTGGCTATTATAAGGCTCTTTTTAACTTAGAAAGAGAAAAATAATTTAATAAACCATAAAAACAAGATATAGTTGATTTCTTGAAACAAATAGCTCTGCCCAAGGTTGCTGAAGATCAATTAGAAACTTTGAATAAAGTATTATGACCAAAGAAATTCAAACGGCGATAAATAACCTTAAAGTAAATAAAGCTCATGGGTCAGATGGTTTTCCGAATCACTACTATAAAATGTTTGCGCCTATTCTTGTAGATTATTTAAAAATAGTTTTTAATGAAATTAAGACTAAATAATCTGCTCCACCAGAAATGCTACAGGCTGCAATGATCACAATCCTTAAAGAAGGGAAGGACAGTACAGAATGCAAAATTATAGGCCAATATCATTAATGAACACTAATGACATTAAGCTTTATTCAAACAGTTTGGCTATAAGATTGAATCATCTACTTCCAAACGTAATTAACCTCGACCAAACAGTTTTTGTCAAGAATAGACAGACAATGGATAACTCCAGAAGATTCATAGATATATTATAATACACTAAATCCAGGAAGATCCCATTATTGGCCCTGTCATTAGACGCTGAGAAAGCATTTGACAGGGTCATTTGTGAATTCATGGAGATCGTTTTTCAGAATGATGTTTGAATGCGTTCGGATCACACGCTATAGATGCATTGTACTCTGAACCTTCCGCTTATGTAACTGGATTGGGAGAAGTTTTAAAAAAGTTTAAAATTAAAAACGGCACCAGACAGAGTTGCCCTCTATCTCCTCTGATTTTCACCTTAGTAATAGAACCCTTGGCAGAAAGAATAAGGAAATCAGAGAAGATAGAGGGCCTAAAAATGGCAGACTACACAAATAAAGTAATGCTATTTGCAGATGATGTTTTGATCACAGTAACTAATCCTGCTTAATTTTTACCACCTTTACATAGAGAAATAGATTTCTTTGGTAGAATGTCTTACTATAAAATGTATACTGAAAGATCTGAAACAATGAGATTTATCCTAAATAGAAAGGACTGTGGACTCTTAAGTAAACATTACCAATATAATTGGCAAGAAAATAAGATTACATATCTGGGTCTAATGTCATCTCCACACAAACAAATTGGTTAGGAAATACTTTGAGCAATTATGTTATCATATTATTAATATATTATCAAAATGGAAAGACCTAGTCTTATCCTGGGTTGGAATAATATATGCAGCCAAGACGATAATATTGCCCAAAATGACCTATTTATTGAGAGCAATACCTTTGGAAGTTCCTAAATATTTATTGAAAAAAATACAGATTATTTTGGATAATTTTATATATATAAATCAGAACCCTCGGATAAGCTATAAAATAGATCTTTCTAGGGGAGGCTGAGCCACTGTAAACATAATGGACTATTATGACACAATTAGACCTTCACAGATATTAATGTGGCTATTTATGATTTACTCAGCTAAATGGTGGTTTATAGAAACATCTTTATCACCCAAATTAAATTTGAAATACATATTATGGTACACTGAAGATGAACTCAAGACAACAAAGCTCATTAATGTAATTAATTCAGGAATTAAGGGATGGATTAGATTAAATTAGAAATGGAATTTGTTATACCCTCCCTCTCTAATAACTCCTACTTATTTTATATATGAAGAATTATTTTCGAAAAGTAATAGAAGATCTGGAAGAGAAACAATTAAATATTAATAAAGGATTTAAACAATATAGCGACATCGCTGTAGAATATAACTATCCTGATATAAATTGGTTAGAATATAATACTTTGATAAGCAAAATTATGAAATCTGAATATAGCATGAAAGGAGATTGAGAATTAACTACATTTGAAGACTTGAGTACTCGAGAAGAGATAACATTCTCAATATCCCAATGCTAAAAATTAATAAGAGATAAATCCCATAAAGAGAAAACCTCTAGAATGGAAAAATGGGAAGAGGACTTAGAAGAAGTATGGGAAAAGATTTGAATGGTTCCAGCATGTGAATTGACACATAAATCTGTAAAATGCTCAACTCAATTGAAAAACAAACAAATCTTTTAGGTAGAGGGAAGAAAAAATATAAAAATAAAATAATATGGTTGCATAAGTATGCACACCCTTAAACTAATATTTTGTTGAAGCACCTTTTGATTTTATTACAGCACTCAGTCTTTTTGGGTATGAGTCTATCAGCATGGCACATTTTGACTTGGCAAGATTTGCCCACTCTTCTTTGCAAAAACACTCCAAATCTGTGAGATTGCGATGGCATCTCCTATGCACAACCCTCTTCAGATCACCCCACCGATTTTCAATCGGATTCAGGTCTGGGCTCTGGCTGGGCCATTCCAAAACTTTAATCTTCTTCTGGTGAAGCCATTCCTTTGTTGATTTGGATGTATGCTTTGGGTCGTTGTCATGCTGAATGCTGAAGTTCCTCTTCATGTTCAGCTTTCTAGCAGAAGCCTGAAGGTTTTGTGCCAATATTGACTGGTATTTGGAACTGTTCATAATTCCCTCTATCTTAACTAAGGTCCCAGTTCCAGCTAAAGAAAAACAGCCCCAAAGCATGATGCTATTACCACCATGCTTCACTGTGGGTATGGTGTTTTCATTTGGTGATGTGCAGTGTTGTTTTTGCGCCAAACATATCTTTTGGAATTATGGCCAAAAAGTTCAACCTTGGTTTCATCAGACCATAACACCTTTTCCTACATGCTTTTGGGAGACTTCAGATGTGTTTTTGCAAAATGTAGCCTGGCTTGGATGTTTTTCTTCAAAAGAAAAGGCTTTTGTCTTGCCACTCTACCCCATAGCCCAGACATATGAAGAACATGGGAAATTGTTGTCACGTGTAACACACAGCCATTACTTGCCAGATATTACTGCAGCTCCTTTAATGTTGCTGTAGGCCTCTTGGTAGCCTCCCAGACCAGTTTACTTTTCATTTTTTCATCACTTTTGGAGGGAGCTCCAGTTCTTGATAATGTCACTGTTGTGCCATATTTTCTCCACTTGATGATGACTGTCTTCATTGTGTTCCATTGAATATCCAATGCCTTGGAAATTCTTTTGTTCCCTTCTGACTGATACCTTTTAACAATGAGATCCCTCTGATGCTTTGGAAGCTCTCTGTGGACCATGGCTTTTGCTGTGGGATGCGACTAAGAAAATTTCAGGAAAGACCAACTAGAGCAGCTGAACTTTATTTGGGGTTAATCAGAGGCACTTTAAATGATGGCAGGTGTATGCTGACTCCTATTTAACATGATTTGGAATGTGATTGCTTAATTCTGAACACAGCTACATCCCCAGTTATAAGAGGGCGTGCAGACTTATGCAACCACATTATTTTTATTTTTTATTTTTCTTCCCTCCACCTAAAAGATTTCAGTTTGTTTTTCAATTGAGTTGTACAGTTTATAGGTCACATTAAAGGTGGAAAAAGTTCTGAAATGATTTATCTTTGTCTAATTTTTTTACAGCACAGAAACCTGACATTTTAACAGGGGTGTGTAGACTTTTTATATCCACTGTAAGTTAATTTCCAGACAAAGACAAATTCAATATTAACACATTGCAAAGAATGGAGGGCCCTGTCATTGAGCATAGAATCCAGTGTCCATAGTGCTTTCCCCATGCAAGATTGAAAACTCGCAGACTTACAGTCTAAAGGACATGGAAATTTCCCTGTTTTTAATATAAAAAAAAACTGCCTATATATTTATTTGCATATTTAAACATTACTTTATTAACAAGTGCTCTGTTTTTACTCACTGAAAACTTCCAAACAGTCCTTGCAAAGGTTTGACTATGAATGGGCATGGTATTATTTTGAAGAGTTTGTTGTTATAGGTCATTATTGGCGTCTTGCCTAGTATTTGTCAAGCAATATGGCACGTGCACAAACAGACAGTACTGTGCATGCCTAAGCCATTTAACATGCATGCGCTACTCCAATTGCAATGTTTAAACGGGTGAATAGGAGGTGTATACATAATGCTGCTTCTGGCATTATAGTACCTCATTGTGAATAACATTATAACAAATGATTAGTAAATTATATGGAGACCTGAGTACAGCTGATGCTCAATGAGCTGCAGTAGATTGTCCATCCAGAGCCCTCTTAGTAAATTTCCCCAGTTTGTCTATATATCTAGATGTTGAAACATAGCCAGCCATTGGCAATTACATCTAGTACTATAGAAATATTGTATGATTGAGCTACAGGGAGCGGATTTTTTCTAGAACTGTTTTGAAAGTGCCAATGAATAAAAACAGCACTTTGATAAGCACTTGTTAATATTCAAAGAAATACTTAGGTTGTTTATTTTATTATTAAAAACAGGGACCCTTCCATGCTTATTTAATTTCCCATGTCCCTTCAAGATTTACTGTTTATTAAATGATAAAAAATAATAAAAATGTATAAATAATTTGTATAAATATAAAATGCACAATTTAGTAGATTAAATTAGATCATGTGTTTGCAGCTACAGTACTTCACTCTGTTTACTTTCCTCCACCCACAGTTATTTGTTGTGATGGTTTGTGTAACTGTATTACTCTAGACATACATAGTAGATATCTAGGAGTTTTAAGAACATTTAGATTCAGTAAAAAATAACCTACATAAAAAGCATGTTTGAAAGACTGATACGCTACAGTATACCAAAGCAGTTTCATTGCTGGCATCTCACGGCAGGACAGGATACATACATTGTTTATGAGTTTACAAACAGCAGGGGATTTCTGAGGCCAAACAGCTCAAATAATTCATAGCTTAGTATTTTTTTTTTCTAACCTCTATTAATGCTTGGGCTTGGAATTATTTTTCAGCTTCTTAGATTCCAAACATAACCACTAGCACTTGACAACGTTTTTCTATCTTTGAATCAGATCATATTTTGAGAGAGCATTATAAAGTGTTAATAAATAAAGGATCTCTAAAAAAATATTTTATAATAATACTTTTATGCAACCATTTAAAGTCAATTGTACATAGAATCTACTTAGTTGCTTTAAGCAAAGACCACTAACTTCCGGTTTCTGCTAGTCCACAAATGTGAAAGTAACACGTTAGCATTCCGCATTCATATAAGCAGGAAGTTAGTGGGAGGAGCCTAAAGCCAACAGCCTGTTAAGTACATTTTTAAAGATTTTTCTAGGAAAGTACATGGAACGTGGTTCCTTTTTTCATGGATTTATCTGACCTTGCTTTAAACATAATAATTATGTTTTGCATAATAAATTAGTAAAACATGTTTAAACTTATCTGAAATTAATAGAATATGCACAGGGCATACTTTGTAGATTCCTTTAGCAGACGACTATGAGTCATACATCTATAATACTGGGGCAAGCCTACAGATCAGTTAAACATTTGAGCCAGTTCTTTTTTCTGCTTTGTTAATATCACTTGAATTTACGGTATGTTATCAAATACCATCTTTTAGATGCACCAAAAATGCTTTCAATGTCCCTTTAAGTGAGAAAAGTTTAAAATAGTAATATTAATTCTTTAAAATATATTAATGCATTTGTTTAGAAAAATGACATGAAGAAAATGAGCAACAGAATAACAAAATGCATAGGATGTTCAGTTTAAGATTACTGAAAATAATTATTGGAAAACAGAAAGCGGTTATCGGTTTCTTAAAGCAATATTGCCCTTATTGTACTTTTCTGGATGGACATAAATTCAGGAAACCAAACTTTATCATATATAACACTAAGAAATTGCCCGTCATAAATGAGTGGAGTAAAATGGTATGGCTAGCAATGCTGTTTGCCACACAATGGGAGGCTATGGGCCCCCTGAGCACCTTCGGCGCTCATCAGGTGGCTCGCAATGAGCAGCTTCGGCACTCATTGCAAGCTTCTTCCAACTATGTAGTTTATAGGCCTTGCGCTTGAGTGTTACTGTCTTGGGTTGTGTTACTGCCTTGGGTTAAGTGTTACTGCCTTGGGTTAAGTGTTACTGCCTTGCTTTAAATGTTAGTGGCTTGGATTAAGTGTTACTGACTTTTGTTAAGTGTTACTGCTTAGGGCTATTTTTTACATCCTTTGGGCTAGTTTTACGTTCTTCGGGCTAGTTTTACGTCCTTGGACCTCGTTTTCATTGTTTTGATTTTCGATCGTTAAAAAATGGCTACCTCACTCACAGGCTCCCTGCCTCTCCCACTGTGGTGTGTGTGTGTGTGTAAGATAATCTGAGGCATACTTGTTGTTTTTTTTCATGTCTTTTCAGTTCCGTGGTTCGGCGTTAAAGTTGTAATTTTGAGAGACGCAGAATGCATTACTGGTTTTGGTCCTAAGTCGAACGGGTCATAAGTTCCACATGCCTCAACTGCTCCCCTCGCTTCGCTCATTGCAGCCTAAGTCCTGCATTGTTGACGACTCACCTTGCTTTTCAAAGCTCGCAAAGCGTGAACAACAACGCAAATGTTACCCACACTGATAACTATTATAGTGATTTCCAGGGCTTATAACATGAAGGAAGATTCATTGGTAATTTAGTAAGAAAATTATTGGATTTTGTTTCAAAAGTACTTGGTAACTTAAAATCAAATTAAATAGTATTGTCTAAATTACTTTTAGTTTGTTTCAAAACTAATACAATCAGTCTGCAGCCTTGATAGATCTTTTGTCTTTGTAGCATTTCAGCCTCCAAGAGTTTCTGTAGATTAGGATTTTATTGAGTACCCCAGCAGCGCAATGCTTACTTCTGGTTTCTATAGCAACGTATGGCAACACACTGACTTTCAGTGTAGCGGACAAATTAAAAGCTGGTATCTGATTATAAGGTGCATTGCACATCTTAAAAGCATATATAATATTCCCCAATGTTTAAAATTTGCTCCCTGTGAATAAATAATCAGGGATGAGTTTAGGAAGGTGCTTAAAGGTATATGTAAGTTTCCTGGGTTTCAAATGTTTCCTAATAATCAGCTACAGATTAGAAGAAAAATTATATTGAAAAGTTGAACGCACTTACATATTTATATGCTAGATACTGATATGTGGATGTGCACACCCCTAGGAAGTTTCCAAAAAGTGTGCAGGGTCACAGCTGAAATCGCCCATAAGGAGACAGGCAGAGAAAAAAAAAACAGACAGCAACTGCCATATTGTGATACAAATCTTTCAATCTTTACTTCCTCCTGATTGGCCAAAACAATTTTCCAAATTGTATACCAATTTAGCCTGGGTAGGAAGGGTGTTAACTATTAAAAGATATTTTGCTAACTTCAAGGTAATGCTTATTTTGGTATTTTTCCATGCAAAAAAATGTTTTCATACACTACAAATTTTCCTCTATCAGATGCATTCATAATCCAGCTCACTTACATATTCCTTTAAGGTGCATGACACCCAGGTGTAGTCTGTTCTATTAAATTTAAAAGCCATAGTTAAAAACTTTATGTCACGAATTTACGAGAGTATGTTTTACACATTACAAGGTGGAAAATAAAATATATCAGTGGCGAAAATAAACACAAAAACAATAGACAGATGTGTTTAATCAACCTTTACCTTACATGTGAAGTGTAAGAAAGGATTCATGGATACCTTGTTAATTATGTTTCACTTCAGACATCCTTAAAGCTCACTGATCCTCTGTTTCTTGTATCATATAAGGACAGAGGAGTAGAACACAATCCCATACTCTCTATATTTAATGCAACATTTCTACCATAGATTAATTATTACCGCTACAAAAACGTAATGTGTAAAACAAGATATAGTAAATGTCTGCTAGAATTCCTTTTGGATATAATGTGACCCATTAACCCCATCTGACAGTAATCTGAGGATTAATAAAAAATGAAGTACTTATTTTGTGTAGGCCATCATCTTTGTCTCTGTCCCGCCTCTTACGCTTTGAGCCTACCAGCACTTAGTATGAGTCAGTGAAGGAGCTGTGCAGTCAAAGAGTTGGCTCATTTTACTTTCTATCTTCTTTCTGTTTTCTGTTTTTTCAAGTTTTCCTTTATGATTGTTTTGCTGCATTTGAGATCATCGTCTTTTACCACTCATTAGATCTCTATTATTTAAGCCAGTCAGTTGTTCAGTAATATTTGTATTTTATTTAACCAAAACCCACTTTTGATAAATAGTAATAAATTTTTTTTTTTATTGGTGTTTGTTGGTAAAACTGTAATCATGTAAATGTAGTATTTATATCCAATCAGTTCAAAAGTATGTTAATATTAAGCATTTCAAAAGATGTGTTATTTTATTGAAGTATGTTAAATGGTTTGGAAACCACTAGCTTGGGAACCACTGGTGTTTTGTATATTTATCTGTAATGTGTATATAAGAGTGAGTACTTAAGTGATGTGGTACAGTGAGAAAGGGAATAATGGGGGTGATGATAGATGGTGGGAGTGAATAGGATGAGGGTCCAAATAAAGGAGTGAATGAATAGAGCATGGAGGTAAGGAGTAAATGGATAGGTCAGCTAAAGTTAAGTCCTGGATTAAAAGACAGAGACGGTAGATTTTAGGAAGTAGATACATACACAAATATATTCTTATGTTAACAAATTAACTAGATTGTACTAGATTGATTTGCTTTTCAGTTTAAATGGACATTTAAAAGAACATAAAAAATTAGTTATCTATAGTTTACATACATATATTAAATTAATGCAATTAATAATCCTTTGGGTATGGATTATAAATTTAAACTACTGTGCTAAAACTACTAAATTTCTTAAATACCATTCAGCAAAACGTCTTCCTAAATAACTTTAATTTAATAAATCAAAATTCAGGACAAGCATTTATTTAATTTTGGGTGTCTTTCATATTTGTTTTCTAAACCTGACATTATTCACTTGTACAAAAAGAAACACAGAGAGCATCAAAATATTTATGCAACCAGATGGCAAGAACCCTAGGTGCGCCCCTGTAAATAATAGAAGTGAAACCTGCTTTTCAACTGTAAATGTGATCTCTTTTTCCATGTGGCTTTGCAATATGAGGCACACTGTGCAGCAGCAGGAATAACATATCATAAAATATATTAAACAAAATTTCACATTACACATATAATCACAATGTCGCAATTTAAGTAATTTTGAACATTTTATCTTACACAAAACTTTATATATATATATATATATATATATATATATATATATATATATATATACTGTATATATATATATATATATATATATATATATATATATATATATATACTAGCGAATTGCCCGTCAAAAAATGACGGACATGAAATCGTAAGGCAGGGAATGTTGTTTTATCCATTTTTTACCTTGAGGACCTTCGGCGCTCATTGCGAGGCTAGCGCGGCTGTTTTTTGTTTTTGTTTTGTTATTAGAGGGTCTTTTTTTGTTTATATGTATTGTTGTATGCCAATGAAATAATTAATACATTAATAAATTAATATACTTTACCTATTCCTAAGTAATATATGCAGGAAGCATTGTGCTGAAGAGCTGACAATCTGTTTCTATGTTCCTGCAGCATCCAATGTAGGTTTGCACGGTTCTGGAGCTGAGGTGTAAGTGTCAGCAATGTGTGCAGTGTGTAGTGCACTCTCCCTTTCCCCTCACTTACCTTCATCTGCAGCTTCTCCTCCGGCCTCCGCTCCTTCCTGTGTCGGCACCCGGTATATGCTAATGACGTGACGTCACATGCGTGCCACGTAATTAGCATTGGCCGGGTCAAGACGCCGGAAGGAGAATGGAGGCCGGAGGATAAGCTGCAGATGAAGGTAAGTGAGGGGAAAGGGAGGGGGGGGGGGTGAGGAGGGGGATTGAGGATGGGGGGGTTGAGGAGAGGGTTGAGGATGGGGGGATTGAGGTGGGAGGTTGAGGATGAGGAGGGAGGTTGAGGATGAGGAGGGAGGTTGAGGAGGGGGGTTGAGGATGAGGAGGGGGGTTGAGGTTGAGGAGGGGGGTTGAGGAGGGGGTTGAGGATGGGGGGGTTGAGGATGAGGATGGGGGGGTTGAGGAGGGAGGTTGAGAATGAGGAGGGGGGTTGAGGAGGGTGATAAGGGAGGGGGGGAGAGACACAGGGAAGGGAGAGGGGAGAAGAGACACGGGAGAGAGAGGTGAGAATACAGAGGGCACAAAAGGGACACAGGGGGCAGCACATTTCCCACCCTCGGCTTATACTCGAGTCACTCATTTTACCCAGTATTTTGTGGTAAAATAGGTGCCTCGGCTTATACTCGGGTCGGCTTATACTCGCGTATATACGGTATATATATATATGTTTTGTGGTTGCAATGTCATAATTAATGTCCAAAAATAGCTAAATAGAAACAATAGTGATAGCTAAAAAAACGTGTAATTTGACATCTGAGCTGGGAATCTATACCACTTGGGGGGGGGTTAGTTTTTTTTTTTTTATGTTAGATGAAGCTAAACGAAAGCAACTAACTTTTTATGACGTAATTGATCTTTGTGGGGTTTTATGACCTATAGTTTCGCCGAATGTATGTATACATTTTTGTATTTTTGTAAAAATAATAAACTATATTAAGAATACAAAAAGTATACTTTATTTAAGAAGAAAAAATAATATATATATAAAAAAAAAGCAATGTCGTAATTAATTATTTTTGAACATTTTATCTAATTTGCTCAAAAAATTAAGGACCAAAACAAAAGTATCATTGTCTAACAAAATAATCAGTTTATTGTACCAAACAGGTAGAATATCAGGATGAAAATAGATACTTACTACATACTGTATTTGCTGATCTCTAAGAAAGAAAAAACATCTGACAAGCAACTAATATACTTAGGGCCTCATTCTATTATTCTATTATTAGCAAGGATCTCCTCTTACGGCCGGCCGTATATCTTGCAACCGGCCGTAAGCTCAAAAATCTTTAAAGTCAAAAATAAATTCAAGACAGCACTGTAAAGCTCTGTAAATGCTAGGGATCATATTGGGGGACATGAGGATTAATAGCAACCCCCTCTCAAGCTTGCACATCAGCCCAAATCCGAGTTTACATTAACTGTTTATTTTACGGCCGCAGCGTGGCCGGGTCTGAGGTGCTCCAAGCACTCTGGACTTTTTACATGGATATTTGACATATATAAAAAAAAATGTTTTTTACGGATTTGAGTATAGGGGAATGTTGTGCTATTTTTGCTAACACCTACAATCACTTTATAGTCTCCTCAGAGTGCAGGATGCCTTTATTTTTGCTTTATAATGTGCTTAATTGGTGCTAGCGGGACCTTTTTCCTGCAAGTAAGCTGCGGCTCGGTTTTAGCCTTGCAGAGAGGGTTCCCGGAGCAATTGAATAGCAACCGGGATTTTCTTGCGGACGAAACTCTTGCGGCCGTTTTAGATCAAAGGCTTTCCTCCAGCGCGAGCGGCCGCAAGGGATAGCAAGGCGCCGGCCGCAGGCCTGCCGGAATCCCCGGCCGGAGGGGAATAGAATAGCCGAATAGCTTGTGGCCGGTCCTTGCGGCTACGCATCTCCTACGGCCGGTAATAGAATGAGTAATAGAATGAGGCCCTAAGACAATTTAAAGCATCATTATCTAGAGAGGCCTTCAATTATTGTTACTTTATAGATCAAATACCATAATATATACATATATACAGTTGTGCTCAAAAGTTTGCATACCCTGGCAGAAATTCTGAAATGTTGGCATTTATCTTGAAAATATGAAATGTCTTTTATTAAAGGATAGTGATCATATGAAGCCATTTATTATCACATAGTTGTTTAGCTCCTTTTTGAATCATTATGATAAAGAAATCACCCAAATGGCCCTGATCAAAAGTTTACATACCCTTGAATGTTTGGCCATGTTACAGACACACAAGGTGACACACATAGATTAAAATGGCAATTAAAGGTTCATTTTTCACACCTGTGGCTTTTTAAATTGCAATTAGTGTCTGTGTATGAATAGTCAATGAGTTTATTAGCTCTCACGTGGATGCACTGCACAGGCTGGATACTGAGACATGGGGAGCAGAAAAGAACTGTCAAAAAATACGCATAACAAAGTAATGAGACTTCATAATGATGGAAAAGATATAAAAAGATATCCAAAGTAGAGATGTCGCGGACAGTTCGCCCGCGGACTATTTGCGGAGATTTTGGCTCTTTCGCGCTCGCATCGGACGGCGGACACGTGCGCTTTTCGGTCCGCCCCCTATTCTTTATCATTGAGGAAACTTTGACCCTGCACCTCACAGTCAGCAGACACATTCCAGCCAATCAGCAGCATACTCTCCCTTCCAGAGCCTTCCATCTGAAGGACAGCATACATTTTACAATCATTCTGAAGCTGCTTTCGTTGTGAGAGGACAGATAGTGTAGCTGCTGGAGATTTAATAGGGAAATAGATAGCCAGGCTGTGTATTTAGCTTCTGTCGGGATTAATACGACATATTATTTTCTAAATAATAGAGAATAATGAATTTTGAGTTCAGAATCAATTTATAGACACATATTCCTTTTTATAAAATAACATTTATTGAAAATACCAAAATCAACTAGTCTAATGATAAAATGTAATATATCAAATCAAATGCAAATAAAACACAGTAATATATCAAATCAAATGCAAATAAAACAAAATATAACCAGCCAGATATTAAAAGAAAATTAATACATCATATTATAATACTTATATATTTTATGATATCTTCTATACAGTCCTAAAATCTCAATACAAAAATGTATCTCATTCACATGAACAATAAAACCTGGAATAGCAACCCATAGAACAAAATCAGATAAATCAATTAATAAAAATCACCCAAAATAACGTTTTAGCATGTACTAACAATTTCTAATGATATTATAATATAGCTATACAGGAATGTATTAAAGATAACACAATTATGGTAAAGTATTTTATAATATAATTGATAAATTAGCTAAGTAAAATTAATTTATCTGTATTGGTCAAAAAGAAAAATGAGATATCTAATTTTGTATTAAAATTTATATCCGGATTTATACATTTCAATGACAAAAGGAAATCTAAATAACTTTTTGATAAGAAATAAACCAAACAGAGAAATTATGGTAATGGTTTTCAATTATATCATAGAATAAAATATTTCAATTTATACATTACCAATTATGACAAGATTCCACTGGTTAATTCCAAAGTTGTTTTGCCTTTTCCACAGGAACAAAGTTTTCCTCTCCTACTTTTTCTCTCTCTCTCTCTCTCTCTCTCTCTCTCCGTCTCCTTGTTTTTTCTTTTGTGTCCCTAGATCCTGTTTCTATCCATAATTATACCTCTTGCTTATTTGCAATCAGAATCCCAAATCAGTTAAAATATCTAATAACCAATAGAATCTCTCCTGATGTCATCACATATTTAAATTTTATAATGAATATATTTTTCTATAGAGACATTTATTCCTTGAACCATAAGATGGCGCTCTCGGACCTTTGAATTTTCATCCCTTTAATTAACTAATGACCCCTTTGACCCACAACCTATAAACAAAATGAAGTTATAAGAATGTTTATCAATTAGATATCCCTAGACAGATTTATTATTCTGTTTATTAGACTTGGTGTCTATGAGACGAATTCTTCACATGTGAAATATTAAGGATGGTACCATTACCTTTATAGACCATAACCTTTATAGACCTAGGAATTCACTCAGATATTTATCTCTTACAGAACAAAGAACTATTCAGCCATGGATAGCTCTTTTGTGGGCAGCTGTGAAAACATATCTTTCACATAGATATATTCAAGTAATAGAATTGCACGCATAGGTACATATATAAATATACAGCATATAAAATATTAATACAATGGATATAAAAATAGTGGTTAATAATTGGAATATCACATTATACTATAATATCCATATAAGATAGAACTTTATTCATACAAAAGTTCTGACACTTCCACTACAGACCTGAAGGACTCATCTGATATCTGCTTCAAGGACAGCAACCCAAAAAGCCCTTTTTAGGGCTAGAACATCATTTATTTTATTTTATAATTTGTTGCTGTGTAATCTAATTGCATATGCCTGCCTGCCAGCATGTGTGTGTGACAAGCTAACACCTAACAGCTTATATTGTGCTTATTTTCACTAGTCATACCTTGTGGTGTACCATACATTGAAAACAACCATTTTTTCCCTAAATCTAATTTCAGTTGCCTGCCTGTGTCAGGCTCACAGCTAATATTCTGCTCTGTTTCACCAGTCATAGTTGGTGTACCATACATTGAAAAATAACAACCCTTTTTTTCTTTAATCTAATTTCAGTTGCCTGCCTGTGTCAGGCTCACAGCTTATATTGTGCTCAGTGAAATAAAACAACACTTTTTTGACTGTAATAGATTGAATAGCAATTGCCTGCCTACAGGTGTGTGTGTGAAGCCTATTGCATCTACTCTGCCAACTTTTGCCAGTGCACAGTGATACGTCATATCTGGTGCAACCGTAGTGTACAGTGACATAAAACAACACTTTTTTGACTGTAATCGATTGAATATCAGTTGCCTGCCTACAGGCGTGTGAGGCCTACAGCGCCTACTCTGGTGGCACCTTAGATTGCACGCGCAGTGGCCCAAATTTGAAGCGGGAGGACCGACCAAGCATCTTTTTCCATCTCCCGCTTCCAAAAATCCATGCCATATACACGTCCCCTGATAGGTGACGTAACAGGTATCAAACTGATAGGAATAAATAGTACAACTTAATACACCACTCCTATCTAGTGGCACTTTATATTGCACGTGCAGTGCCCCAAATTCGAAGTAGGAGGTCCGACTAAGCATCTTTTCCCATCTCCCTGTTCCAAAAATCAATGCCATATACACGTCCCCTAATAGTGGACGTAACAGGGATTAAACCGGTAGGAATAGTACTACTTAACAGTACACACCTTATAATAACGCAGACAGAGGCAACGCAGAGAGAGGAGTGTGAAGAAGAGTCAGAGGAGGAAGGTGGCTTTGAGGAGGTGGAAGACCAAACACAGCAGGCATCCCAGGGGGCTTGTTGTCACCTTTCGGGGTGGAGGAAGAGACCTTCAATGACATCAGTGAGGACAAGGAACGGGACATGGCTAGCTTGGTATCCAAGCTTGTGCAAATTGGGAGTTTTCTTTTTGTGCAAAGGGACTGTTTGCAGTTGTTTGCGGTAAACGGGGAGATTGGTCTGTTACTGTGAAGCGGGTGTAACCCTTAAACTACCTGATCAATACAACATCATACCTGATGTTTTAAAGCATGTTTTTCCAAACAATTTAGGAATGTTAGGTGATTTATACCCTTTATGGCTTAAAACCAGACTCTGCATCAGCTATGTAATTTTCCGTGGGAGTTTTGCCATGGATCCCCCTCCGGCATGCCACAGTCCAGGTGTTAGTCCCCTTGAAACAACTTTCCCATCACTATTGTGGCCAGAAAGAGTCCCTGTGGGTTTTGAAATTCGCCTACCCATTGAAGTCTATGGCGGTTTGCCCGGTTCGCCCGTTCGCGAACGTTTGATGAAATTTGCGTCCGAGGTTCGCGAACCGAAAATGTTATGTTCGTGACATCACTAATCCAAAGCCTTGAAAATGCCAGTTAGTACTCTTCAATCACTTATTAAGAAATGGAAAATGTGGGGATCTCTTGATACCAAGCCAAGGTCAGGTAGACCAAGAAAGACTTCAGCCACAACTGCCAGAAGAATTGTTTGTAATACAAACAAAACCCCACAGGTAACCTCAGGAAAAATACATGCTGCTCTGGAAAAAGACGGTGTGGTTGTTTCAAGGAGCACAATACGATGATACTTGAACAAAAATGAGCTGCATGGTTGAAATGCCAGAAAGAAGTCTTTACTACGCCAATGCCACAAAAAAGCCTGGTTACAATATGCCCGACAACACCTTGACTCACCGCTTCTGGCATACTGTAATTTGGAGTGAAAAGACCAAAATACAGCTTTATGGTCACAACTAAAAGCGCTATGTTTGGAGAGGGGTCAACAAGTCCTATAGTGAAAAGGATGCCATCCCCACTGTGAAGCATGGTGGTGGCTCACTGATGGTTTTTTTTGTTTGGGGGGGCTCTAAAGGCACAAGGAATCTTGTGAATATTGATGGCAAGATGAATGCAGCATGTTATCAGAAAATACTTGCAGACAATTGCATTCTTCTGCACAAAGACTCTGCATGGGATGCTCTTGGACTTTCAAGCATGACGATGACCCTAAGCACAAGGCCAAATTGACCCTGTAGTGGTTCCAGCAGAAAAAAGGTGAAGGTTCTGGAGTGGCCATCACATTCTTCTGACCTTAATATCATCGAGTCACTCTGGGGAGATCTCAAACGTGCGGTTCATGCAAGACAACCAAAGAATTTGCATGACCTGGATGCATTTTGCAAAGACGAATGGACAGCTATACCACCTTCAAGAATTAGAGGCCTCATAGACAGCTATTACAAAATACTGCATGCTGTCATTGATGCTAAGGGGGCAATACACAGTATTAACTAAGGGTATGTAAACCCAATTGGGTGATTTCTGATATCATAATGATTTTAAAAGCAGCCAAACAACTATGGTATAATAAATGGCTTCATATGATCACTATGCTTCAAAAAAAGATAATTTTTTTTGCATGATTATAAATATTTTCAAATTAAATGCCAAAATGTCACAATTTCTGCCAGGGTATGCAAACTTTTGAGCACAACTGTGTATGTATATATAGCTATGAAGAGTGAGGTAGCCCTGAATGTCCAGTAATCCAGATGAATAATCAGAGTATTGCAGTATATAGTGATACCTTTTTTATTCCACAAACATATTCCTAGGTTTCAGGACGAGCTTTCGAGAGCGTTCCTCTCTTTGTCCAGTCAGAGGCAATACTGATTATAGATTCAAAAATAAAGCAAAAAATTCCAGGATTCACAAATAATGTTCAGTTCAGCCAGCTGTGCAAGTGTGTGGGGGTACCAGTAAGTAAATTGAGGTCGTAAATAGTTTCACATCTAAGGAATCATAGAGCTGTAACGAACCTCAGGAAGAAGGCAGAGAACAAAACAAATAATAATAAAATAATCACACATATATATTTACAATCATGAATGTAAGAGGTTACAAGACATTTTGGTAATGAGTTCAAAATTCCATGTCTACATTAAGGCCTGAGAATAATCATTTTAATTTTAAATGTCTTTCTTTCCTTAGTGCTTTAAAAAAAAAACTTTGAGTATATATACACATAAGAGAATACACTTTGAGTTTATACATACAAAAGCTATTTAGAAATACCAGTTCCACTAAAGGATGAAGCATGCTTTGAGAGATACTGCTATATACCTTGGAGTATAGTAATAGTATCCTTTGATATTTAAAACTCAATTTTTTTATCTAATATTACCATGTTTAGATGTCTCAGACCTACTAAGCGAATTCCTTTCTTTTGATTTGCAAGCAAACTTTATTAACAGCAGTATAACAATAATATTAACTGTCATGCTGGCTTTAGACAAAATTACTAAAGAATAATGGCCACTATGCCCCCCCCACCTTTTGATCCTGACACTTGCCTGCAGTGAGGCATTTTACTGTAGTGTGGTTTTCTTTGTGATCTTTTAGGCTTTGTTTCCGATTAAGCTCCATTGGGAGTAATAGGCAGTAGTAATAGGCAATAGTAATATCAGTAGGTCCCCAAGTGCTGAAAGAAAAAAATACATTTTTTTTGTGTTGGCCCGTCAGGTACACCTCACTGCCATATATATTTTAATTATTTCTGTAGTGTAGTGGGCCCCTGTCACCCCAGGACCCTCGGCCGCAGCATACCACCTACCTTGAAGTGAGCTTTTTAGGGGGAATTTATCCGTGGTTCAGCAGGTAGTGCTATCACTCCCCTACCAACAGAGAATCCTGAATGAAGTTGCATGTGTATGATGTCATTCGGGATTCCCCCCTGCCAAGAAGAAGTGCCTATAGTGGAGGAATAGCACTACCTGTTGAACCACCAAGGAATAACACCCAGATACCCCTTAAGAAACTCAAATTAAAAATGTTTATACAAAACAAAAGTAAGACAGGAGGATTCTTCTTTATTTATTATATATATACTACGAAATTGGCCGTCAAAAATGACGGGAATAAAATTGTAAGGCTAGCAATTAACATGGATTGTTTGAGGATTTGCATCATTTAATTTATAGAAAATGGCCACAACTTTGAAGATGTTTTTTATTTTTATTGTGAAGCAAGCAACAAATAGGAAATAATAACAGAAAAAGTCAATGTGCATAACTATTCACACCACTAAAGTCAATACTTTGTAGAGCCACCTTTTGCAGCAATCACAGCTCCAAGTCGCTTTGGATAAGTCTCAATGAGCTAGCCACATCTTACCACTGAGATTTTGTGCCCATTCCTCTTTGCAAAACTGCTCCAGCTCCTTCAAGTTGGATGGTTTGCGCTTGTGAACAGCAATCTTTTAGTCTGTCCACAGATGTTCTATTAGATTAAGGTCTGGACTTTGTCTAGGCCATTCCAACACATTTACATGTTTCCCCTTAAACCACTCAAGTGTTGCTTTAGCAGTGTGTTTGGGGTCATTGTCCTGCTGGAAGGTGAACCTCCGTCAGCCTCAAATCACGCACAGAGTGGTACAGGTTTTGCTCAAGAATAGCCCTGTATTTAGCACCATCCATCTTTCCATCAACTCTGACCAGTTTCCCAGTCCCAGCTGCTTAAAACATCCCCATAGCATGATGCTACCACCACCATGTTTCTCTGAGGGGATGGTGTTCTTTGGGTGGTGGGATGTGTTAGGTTTGCGCCAGACATAGCGTTTTCTTTGATGGCCAAGAAGTTCAATTTTTGTCTCATCAGACCAGAGCACCTTCCTCCATACATTTTGGGAGTCTCCCACATGCCTTTTCGCAAACTCGAAACGTGCAATTTTGTTTTTTGCTTTAAGTAATGGCATTCTTCTGGCCATTCTGCCATAAAGCCCAACTCTATGGAGCATATGGCTTATTGTCACCCTATGTACAGATACTCCAGTCTCTGCTGTGGAACTCTGCAGCTCATCCAGGGTTACCTTAGGTCACTGTGCTGCCTCTCTGATTAATGCCCTTCTTGCCTGGTCTGTGAGTTTTGATGGGCGGCCGTCCTTTGGCAGGTTTGCTGTTGTGCCCTGTTCTTTCCATTTGGTTATAATAGATTTCATGGTGCTCCTGTGGATCATCAAAGATTTGGATATTTTTTATAACCTAACCCTGACTTGTACTTCTCAACAACATTGTCCGTTACTTGTTTGGAGAGTTCATTGGTCTTCACGTCAGTGTTTGGTTAGTGGTGCCTCTTGCTTAGGTGTTTCAGCCTCTGGGGCCTTTCAAAAACGGTGTGTATATGTAATGACAGATCATGTCACACTTAGATTGCACACAGGTGGACATCATTTCACTAATTATGTGACTTCTGAAGGTAATTGGTTGCACCAGAGCATTTTATGGACTTCATAACAAAGGGGGTGAATACATATGCACATGCCAATTTTCTGTTTTCTATTTCTAAAAAAAATGTTTTATGTATAGATTTTTCTTATTTCACTTCACCAACTTAGACTATTGTGTTCTGATCCATCACATAAAATTCAGATTAACAAAACATTGAACTTAAGGCTGTAATGTAACAAAATAGGTAAAAAGTCAAGGGAGGTGAATACTTTTGCAAGGCACTGTATCTCTCAAGAAATGTAAATGCTCCTCTCAAACATGCAACTTCCATCTACGTGTCATCATGGATTCCACTAGGGACCAGCATAGACATCAAAATAAATTCTTCTAATTAAAAAGTAAATGTATGACTTTTTTTCTATGCTATTAGACTCAAAATATGTATCTTTCTTTGTGCAGCGGTCCTTTAATATATGTGTGTGTGAGAGAGAGAGAGAGAGTGAGTGAGCGTGTGAGTGTGTGTGTATCTATGCACTGTAGTTTAATGGATAGCCTCATTCCATATAATATAACTTTTTGCCACAGGGTGAATCAGTATTGGTCTACATGAGAATAAACCTTGGCAACCCTTATCATTATAATAATATATATCACTGTCAAAATTAGGTAACAGTTCTTCTATTTATTTTGTCATTTATGCCATGTTTGCCATTGATAAGTAATTTTGTTAATATAATTTCTGTTTGCTAGAAACAGGGTCGATTGAGTGCATTAGTCTGCTGCCTTCAGCAAACAGTTCTCCATTAGCAGGCAGGACATGCTAGTTTTTTTAACTCCATTTCTAACTTTAGTTAAATTAAGTATATTTACTTTACAAATAATATGAACATTACAGTATTGTTTTCAGTTTAGAGTGCATAATTGATTACGGAGTTGATGTACTGTACAAACACGGAACTTGAATGCAGTATCTATACTAAACACACAGGTTCACAGGCATTTGTTTTAAGCTAGTCTGTCTGTTTAGGTAGATTGAGTTCATGATTAAACTTTTTCAGTGAAAATTTAAGCAACCTCAGTTCATGTGCCTTGTTTTTGTCACAAAATTGCCCTATGTTAATAGTTAATTGCTCTTTTTCCAGCTGATTATAAAAAAATTGCATGATTCTACTTTTAAACTTTTATTTCTGTCACAAATATCAAAACATTGCATCCCTCTATGTCATTTTCTTTTGAAAAAAAATTGCCCTCACTTTTTGAGTGTTTAAAGGTACATACAAATCCCATGTTTTTCTATATATGAATTTCTGTTTTCTCCTTAAATGCATATCTAAGTTTCCCTGTTTTCACCTTTTTCTAATCTAACACATGCTGCTTAAGCAGTATCAGACACACATATTGCATACACATCTAGATTTATTGTTTTAAAAATAAAACTTGCTTCCCATACTCCAGAGCTGCTTACATAGGCACAGTGAACCTCCCAAAAGAGACACTGCATCTGGGTACAGGTTTTAACCCTTTACTAACCTTCAAGCTAACAGCAACTCAATGGAGAGATCTGCAGATCAATGTCTGACTCCTCCTACTTCCTTCTTCAAGGAGACTACAAAGATGTAAATACCATGTTCCTTCCAATAATTATTTTTTCAAATACTGCTGATTTTCTTCTATCAGATGCATTCATAACCCAGGAAACATAGACATACCTTTAAGTAGAGATGTTTACTGTCATGATCCTCCTGACCACCAGTTCTTGGGTCGCATGTGATCCGGTGGTGTGGGACTGGGCTAGGTCTGTTTATAATTACTTAATGTAATATTAAGTTGCTTACCATATGTATGTTAATTACTGTATGCTATGTTATACTGTGTTATGTTATGTTATATTAATTACTGTATGTTATGTTACTTGCCTATGTGTGATTGACTTGTGATGTGTGAATCTGTATGCTGCAAGTTTGGTTCATTAAGTGTTAAATATTTTGAAATGTTGTGTTGTCATATTATTTTTAAATGCTGCATAAAGAGTAAGGGCATTTTAATAGATATCAGCTGTCTTGGTGAAGAGATCAAAATAACCTGAAAGATCTTCTGGGTAGGTTTGGCCACAACAACTGAAGAAGCAGGTAGATTTTTTTTCATATACTGCTGATTCTCTTCTATCAGATGCATTCATAATCCAGAAAATATAGATGTAGCTTGAAATAGAGCTGTTTACCTTCTCCAACCTGTGTCTATTAAGGGAGTGGCCAGCTCTAAGTTTGGGCTAGACTATCACAGAGCTTGGAAGCAGGCTAGGCGGAATAACATGAAAATGGAGTGAATACAACTGAAGTATCTCAAAATGCATGTCCATACTTAATGAGTTTACTCAGCCTTCTATCATTTGCATTTGATTGGTTACAAGTATGAACTAATATATAATCTAAAGGGACATTAAGGATGCTCGGCACCATCATATAGAAGGTTGAAAAGCATAATGGGGAGTCCCAAGCTTTCTGTTAGGGGTTAAAGGGACAGTTAATTCAGCACAACTTGGATCACACCACTGTAACATACTCATAAAAACATATTGAAATACGTTTTACATTTTTTAAATAGGTGCATTTTTCACACAAAAAAATCCTAAAAGAAATGTATGTTTACTTGAGCTCTCGTAATTCCCTCAGGCAAACTGCCAGCAATAGCTCCATGCTCAGAGCAGACACAGAAAGTGATTTAACCCTTCTCAAATACATCTGAGCAGAGAAATTACTGCTTCAAACTGCTAAATATGTGACTTGGGAGTTAACCAGAAGCTGAATGCATTCCAGGACCCAAGGAAAAGCAAAAAATCAAATTGTGCAGCATTTTCTATGCTCACTATTGGTATGTGTTGTTAATCATGGGCAGTCAGGAGTCTGTTTACAAACAGACCAAAGACCTTACATTTTCAGGCTCTTATTAGTGTAATTTAAAAAAAAGAAATGGATAATTTTAACATAGACTTTTGTGTTCTTTCACACCAGGAAGGGCATGTATGGTGAGGTAACTATCCCTTTAAGTTGTACAATTGCAGCTTGTGTTTTTCATATGCACAGTGAGGCAGTCATGTTTAAAATCCAGGTGTCTTCAATCTCTCTTTTTCACAAGATAAAAAAGAGAACAGGCATATATTATAAAAGGTGTGTAAGTCAACTATGGACTCAGTTGTGCATTGACAGTTACAGTTACTAATTTTCTAATTCTACACATTTCAGAAAATGACTTCTTTACTGCATAAATAACACAACATGCCTATACGCACTCTAACACTAGTGAGATATGCATTGTGAGTTTGGTTTGCTGGTTTGCCTGGCATAGCAGCTGCTTTTCTCTATACTCGACCCAACACTGTTTCATTCACTTGATGAATGCCATGGTGTGTGGCCAATCTTCCATCCATACTTTTCATGCAGCTGCTTGTAGGTGGCTTTAATGGCTATACTAGAATGTCTATAACTCAACTATTGATCATTTTAAAATTGGAATCAGTGTCCATGTGATTGTTATCATGATTTTCATGATCTGATTGTACACAGCAATCCCATGTAGTGTTCAGTTGAGTAACTGAAGATTACATGGTGGAAAATGCCATTTTAGCACAATTAAGAAGGTATTTTTTATTAGATACTTTGTTGAACCAATTACATCATCGTATAATTCAAAATCTATGGGAGTAGCTATCCTATTCAGTAAAAAATTGAGTATATCGGAACATCATAGAATCCCAGATAAAGAGTGTAGATTTATCATTTGGCAGGGGAAAATAAATGAAGAAACATATACTATATCAAATGTATACCTGCCTAACTACAACCAAATGAAATGTTTTAGGAAAATACTTAAACAAATAAATCAGATAAAAAAGGTAGGTTGATTATGGGAGGGGACTTTAATATGGTATTTGATCCAACAATAGATATAATAGCTATAAATAAAGGAAAAGTATTCCCTGATACTTTAATGAGAACTGCAAAACAACTCTCCCTGGAAATTCTTAAAAATGATCTATACAATGTATGGAGATCTTATAACCCAGAAATAAAAGATTATATGTATTTTTCTGGAAGACACCAATGTTATACACGGATAGACCATTTTTTGACAGTTATTAAAACACTAGCGACTTGCCCGTCAAAAAATGACGGAAATGAGATGTGTATGTTTGGAAAGTTGTTTAGTTATTAATATACGTATTTGACACTTGTAAGATTTTAGTGATGATGAAATAAGTAGTATTGTGATATTAAACATGTTTAGTTTTGTAAAATGTTCTGTTGGTGAACAGTAACTCTTAAAGCATTTTGTATTAAAAGTATTAACATTTGAATGTAAGAACAGTTGAACTTTAAATTAATCAGTATTGTAAAATTAAATTCCCCCTGTATATTAGATATTTACCAACAAATTTGTATAGCACATCTTCTTAGCTGGAATTTAGTAAAGGAACAACCTGGATGGATGGAAATTGAGGAGGCCTTATTAAGAAATATTAAGATCCATTCTGTGTTGTGGCTACCTAGCTTGAACGAGACGGTGATTAGAGATCTCCCGAAGAATTTGGTTTCCCTAACCAAATTTTGGTATAGAAATAGACTATCCATGCAGCTAATTAACCTTCCCTCACTGGCTGCCCCAATTGATACTTTGGAACGGGGGGGCTCTAACCCAATAATTACATCTCTGAAAATCAAGGGTGACACACCCACAGAAAAACTGTTCGAAGATGGACAACTTATAGACCTACAAAGGATGTGTAGGAAATTTGGAGATATAAAATTGACTTGGCTAGAATATGAGTGTATTAAAAAAAAACTAGTAGTCTGCGGTTACAGGATCTCACAACATTTAAAAACAACTAAAATGGAAGATCTAGTGATAAAAAGAGATAATTTACAAACTATTTCGAAATGTGATAAAATTATAAATAAGAACCGCTCACTTAGGAAAAGTTCAGGTTTGATGTACTGGGAATCAACTATGGGAGAAACCTTTGAAGCGATGGTATGGTACCAAAGCTTAAGAACGGTAAAAAAAGCAGCAGGTCTGCCAAGGTATATAGAAATGTTTTTTAAGCTTTCGAATAATTGGTACCTCTCTCATGAACGTATGAATAAAATAGACCCAAAAAATCAAAGTACCTGCTGGAGAGGCTGTAATCAGCTGGGAACATCGTTTCATATGTGGTGGGAGTGCCCTAAAATAAATAGGTTTTGGATAGATTTGTGTCAATTATTAGAAGAAATATTAGCTCAAGAAATTAGGTGCTCCCCTTCATTGGTACTGTTCCATAGGAATTTGGAGGAATTCCGTGGTTCAGATGGTATCTTGATATGTCATATTCTGTTAGTAGCCAAAAGTTTGATAGTAAAATCTTGGAAAAATACCCATGTTCCGTCAAGAATACAGCTGGTTGCAGCAATACGAGAAAATAGAGAGATTATTGATCCCATAGACAAGAATTGGCTGATGGAAACAGGTACCTGTTTCCCTTGGCAGAAGTGGGATAAATTTGCAAGTTCTATTGGAGTATAGACAAAAAGGAAAGGATCATAATTTAGCAATTATAAAAGAGGTAGAAGGGGAGAAGAAAAAAAGGTAGTAGTCAAGGAAAAAGACTATAAATCATGTAATAGGTAGTTTAGGAACCCAAACTCTTATCCCTCCAGCAACAACCTATTGGTAGCTCATCGGTCTGGTACAGTGTGAATGGTTTATGTGTTTCTTTTTCTTTCCTTTTCTCCTCTTATTTCCTTTTGATATTTAGTCAAATATTCTGTAGATATAAGGAGGTTAAACGGGGACATACCTTGAATTTATAGAAAAAAAAAAAAAAAAGAAAGAAGAGAGGGAAAGAGAAAAAAGAAAAGTTTTGTTATTATATATACAGACGCCTTTACTGAAAACACAAATATAGGGAAAAGTGCGGGAAGGCAGATAGTTAAGAAAGAGAAGTGATAAAGAATAATAGACCTTTCTCTAAAAGAGAGGGTAGACCTCGGTCCCTATATAGAATGGTTAGCGAAAAAAACTCTCTCACATAATGTTGGAATTAACTTTGGGTGGGGGGATGGCAAAAAGCCATTGATATAGATGCAAATATTAGAGAGGTGTTAAGATATGTCAAAGTATCTAACAGAACTCACAGCCCTGGGTCTAAAGAAGTTAAGTTGTAATATTGGGGATACAGATGTAATATTTTTTCTCTGTATATATATGTATATATTGTTTAAATCTGGTTTGGAGGTATAAGTTACCGCCATTAAGAGGAAAATACGAGGGGAAAGGGGAGAAGAGAGAGTATTATCAGAAGAGTGTCATGAATCGTGATTGTTTGCCTGTTCTGTACTTTGTATCTACGTCTTGTTTTTGTACTTGTATTCTTTTGTCTGGAAAAAAAAGTATTGTAAACTTGAGGTAATGTTTTTTTAACATGCAATTTCTATCAGAAGAATTGTTAACTTCAATATACATTGAATTCAGAGGAACGCAAACAGTAAAAACCCTCCTTGAAATGTACCCAATTTTAACATGAACTTTGTAATATATCTAAGTAAGAAACTTAAAAGTATATTTTTTGAAACTTGAACTTTCTTATCTGTGTAACTAAGGAACTTGAAAAAAATGTTTTCGAACTTGGAACATTATAAACAGTAACATAGTGAATTACGATTTTAACATAATTTTGTATTAAAAGTATTAACAGTTGAATGTAAAAACAGTTGAACTTTAAACTAATCAGTATTGTAAACTTGAGGTAATGTTTTTTTAACATGCAATTTCTATCTGAAGAATTGTTAACTTCAATATACATTGAATCCAGAGGAAGGCAAACAGTAAAAACCCTTGTTGAAACGTACCCAATTTTAACATGAACTTTGTAATATATTTAAGTAAGAAACTTGACATTCTATTTTTTTAAACTTGAACTTTCTTATCTGTGTAACTAAGGAACTTGAAAAAACATTTTTCCAACTTGGTTGAAACGTACCCAATTTTAACATGAACTTTGTAATATATTTAAGTAAGAAACTTGACATTCTATTTTTTTAAACTTGAACTTTCTTATCTGTGTAACTAAGGAACTTGAAAAAACATTTTTCCAACTTGGAACATTATAAACAGTAACATAGTGAATTAATATTTTAACATAATTTAGTATTAAAAGTATTAACGTTTGAATGTAAAAACAGTTGAACTTTAAACTAATCAGTATTGTAAACTTGAGGTAATGTTTTTTTAACATGCAATTTCTATCTGAAGTATTGTTAACTTCAACATACATTGAATCCAGAGGAAGGCAAACAGTAAAAACCCTCCTTGAAATGTACCCAATTTTAACATGAACTTTGTAATATATCTAAGTAAGAAACTTGAAAGTATATTTTTTGAAACTTTAACTTTCTTACCTGTTTAACTAAGGAACTTGAAAAAACATTTTTCCAACTTGGAACATTATAAACAGTAACATAGTGAATTAATATTTTAACATAATTTTGTATTAACGTTTGAATGTAAAAACAGTTGAACTTTAAACTAATCAGTATTGTAAACTTGAGGTAATGGTTTTTTAACATGCAATTTCTATCTGAAGAATTGTTAACTGCAATATACATTGAGTCCAGAGGAAGGCAAACAGTAAAAACCCTCCTTGAAACGTACCCAATTTTAACATGAACTTTGTAATATATTTAAGTAAGAAACTTGACATTATATTTTTTGAAACTTGAACTTTCTTATCTGTGTAACTAAGGAACTTGAAAAAACATTTTTCCAACTTGGAACATTATAAACAGTAACATAGTGATTTAAGATTTTAACATAATTTAGTATTAAAAGTATTAACATTTGAATGTAAAAACAGTTGAAGTTTAAATTAATCAGTATTGTAAACTTGAGGTAATGGTTTTTTAACATGCAATTTCTATCTGATGAATTGTTTACTTCAATATACATTGAATCCAGAGGAAGGCAAACAGTAAAAACCCTCCTTGAAACGTACCCAATTTTAACATGAACTTTGTAATATATCTAAGTAAGAAACTTGAAAGTATATTTTTTGAAATTTGAACTTTCTTATCTGTGTAACTAAGGAACTTGAAAAAACATTTTTCGAACTTGGAACATTATAAACAATAACATAGTGAATTACGTTTTTAACATAATTTTGTATTAACGTATTAACATTTGAATGTAAAAACAGTTGAAGTTTAAATTAATCAGTATTGTAAACTTGAGGTAATGTTTTTTTAACATGCAATTTCTATCTGAAGAATTGTTAACTTCAATATACATTGAATCCAGAGCAAGGCAAACAGTAAAAACCCTTGTTGAAACGTACCCAATTTTAACATGAACTTTGTAATATATTTAAGTAAGAAACTTGACATTCTATTTTTTTAAACTTGAACTTTCTTATCTGTGTAACTAAGGAACTTGAAAAAACATTTTTCCAACTTGGAACATTATAAACAGTAAAATAGTGAATTAAGATTTTAACATAAGTTAGTATTAAAAGTATTACCAATTGAATGTAAAAACAGTTGAACTTTAAACTAATAAGTATTGTAAACTTGAGGTAATGTTTTTTTAACATGCAATTTCTATCTGATGAATTGTTAACTTCAATATACATTGAATCCAGAGGAAGGCAAACAGTAAAAACCCTCCTTGAAACGTACCCAATTAACTTAATTCCTTCCTGACCCCATGAACTGGCGATAAACATTAATACATGGAGTAATCTTAACATAACAGACAATATTTACATTGTGACTTAAAACGTGGTTGAGCTCTTAACATGAACTTTGTAATATGTTGAAGTAAAGACATTGAAAGTATATTTTTTTAAACTTGAACTTTCTTATCAGTCTAAGGCCCTAATTCAATTGCAATTTGGCCAATTGAATAGGGCTCTAAATAAGCACATAACATATCTTTTTTAAATACGTTTTTACTTAATAAACATCTATCCAAAAGCAAGGTTTTCACTAACTAAAAACTTCTTTAAAATAAATATGCTATGTGCTTATTTAGAGCCCTATTCAATTGGCCAAATCGCAATTGAATGAGGCCCTAAGTAATGAACTTGAAAATATTGTTTTCAAACTTGTAACATTAGAAACAGTAACATAGTTAATCAACATTTTAACATAATTTGTAAAAATAATGCAAGGCAGGTGTTTTGTGAGGCTTATCATCCCTAAACAGTACTTCCATTAATTATGACTGAATTGTTTATTGTTTTGTATTTTTCAATGCTTTTAAATTTGTTTTGCATGGGTTTTAGTTCTTTAATGAAAAGTTATAGTACTTCATAGTAGACAATGTTTTTAGTAAAAATACTTACATCTTCTAATAAATCCCCTTGACTTTCATTCTTTTCAATGTAAACTTTAATAGCCTGTGGATTTTTGCACCGTGATAACGCAACGTACAATTGACTATGTGTAAATAGTGGTTCTTGCAAGAAAATACCCACAGATTTGAACGTTTGTCCTTGTGATTTATTCATGGTCATGACAAATGCCATAATAATGGGAAATTGTCTTTCACTTGGTGCTAAATCTATTATTGGTATGAAAACTCTCTCTCCTTTATGGGTACCAGTTAAAATTTCAGCATCTATAAAATGGTCCTTTAATTGTTGAACAATTAATCTTGTCCCATTGCATAGGCCATTTTTGGGGTTCATATTTCGCAGTAGCATGACAATTGCACCTTTCTTTAGCTGCAAAATATGTGGTGGCATTCCAGAAGGAGTTAGTGAGTTTATGAATTCAGTAGAAAAGTTAGACTGACTTTCATTGTCATCAGCAAGTACAGAATCAGCACTGTGATAATTTCTTTGCGGTGCATTAATTTTTTTAAAGATTTCCTTATTGAGGATTAATGCATCCTTATTTTTACATGTTAGTATGACTTGGTTGGCAAGCTCTGAATATTCCTGGTTATTTATGCTACCTTCAAATATAGCCGATATAATATCTTGGTGACAAATGATATGAGGTGGGATCTCTACAGTGTCGTCAGGTAAATGTGGTATTTTTTCTGTTCTGCCTTCTCCAATTTTAATAAGCCAATCATTGAAATCAGTTTGGCCTTCTGATCTCATGTTTTGTTGCAGTTGAAGATGGGTAAAATGTTTCCATAGTGTGCTTGACTTTATACAGGTTTCGATAATGTCAGTTTGATTTCCATGTACAACAGGTAATTTTTGTCTAAAATCGCCACCTAACAACATTACCTTTCCAGCAAATGGAAAAGTATTATCCATGACTTCACGAAGCAAATGGTCAATACATTGGAGGGCATAGCATGACATCATTGTGGCCTCATCTATTATAATTAATTTACTTTTTTTCAATTTCTTTGCTTGTAATAATGTCATGCGAATATCTGACACAGAAGTTTATAAAATAGGCACTGGCAGTTTAAAGCCACTATGTGCAGTTCTTCCACCTTCTAACAAAAGTGAAGCAATTCCAGTAGTGGCAAACGCCAGTGCTATTTGACCTTGGGCTCGTACAGAACTCATTAATAAATTATATAGATAAGTTGTTCCTGATCCGCCAGGTCCATCAAGATAGAAATAACGCTCTGTCACCATGTCATCATCTATTGCATTTTTAATGTCATTAAATGCTTGGAATTGTAACGTATTTAAATTTGCAATTCTTTCTTCTGTTCTTTCTACTTGTAGTTGAATGTCATAGTCTTCAAAGTTTATGTCATTTATAAGACCTGGATCAGGCAAATTAAAACTTGCACAACTTAATCCATGAGTTAAAAATACTTCTTGGATTTCCATTAACGCTTTTAAGTGTGCAATCGGTTCATTGTATCGTCGCATAAAGTCTTCAGCCATATTACTTTTAAATATCTCCCACAAAGCTAATGCATTTGGAGCATTTGAGAAGATACAAATAAATGCAAATTGTTATCTCATCTGCCGTGGCATTTGACATTGTGCTGCTTCTTCTAAACATCTTTCCCATTCTGTATCATCAGCTAGTAAATTTCTATGTCTTGCAGCTAAATGGAAGGATTCATATACTATGTCATTAACAGTTCTTAAGTGTTCAAAACTTTGTGCTCCAGGAACATTTAAAAGTAATATCCGTAAGCAAAAACGTTCAACATCTCTTGGACTGTGTAATTTCTGGCGATTATTTTATTGCCTCTGCTTTTTCTAGGTCTCCATAATCCATTCACAAAAACATAGTGATATGGAATTTCAATATTTAAGCATTGTCTTGCTTGTGAATCTGTGGAATTTAATTCAAACCATGCAGTTAGTGTAGTGTGACAATCTTCACTTTGGGCCAATGCATTACTTTAATTTCCAGCATGGAAATAAACTAAATGTCTTTGTGGCAAATGTACTGCTAATCTTTATACTGCATGTGATTATCATGCATTTCAAATTTTAAAAGCCGCCACATAGCTTCTGGCGCACTGACATAGCGAGCATCTACATGAGATGCAAGTTCATCATGTACTAACTCACTACTTTCAGGGTTGTCTGCACTTTTGACGACTACAGTAGCTGCATCATAGTCTTTGTAAATATATTTGTAGACATATTTAATGGATTTGATGGAAGTGCAGGCTTCTACATTTATGTGGGCATTATACTTCATGAGTAAATGTGGATTGTAGGGTACTACATATCTATTGTCAACTTTTTTGCCACGAATATTTGGCACTATCTCCTTCTCTTCTTTTATAAAGTGGATAGCCGTCACAATTGGCATGGGTATTGTCTCTATAATCTTTTGGAAAATCTTTTGAACATTTATAATTTCCATACTTGGTGATTGTGGATTAAGATCACCACAGGGTCCATGAATCATGCGATGAGTAACAATCTCATATAGTCTATCATATAGTTCTGGATCTGGTAGTTCAGCAACAATGACTGCATCCACTTTGTCAGAAGTATCTAATTTATCTTTTTCTTGAAGTATTATCAAAAGATGTGCATGTGGAAGGCCTTTTTTTTAAATTCAATGGTATATACATAAGCAAGACATTTGCCAAATAAGTGACTTAGAGTGATGTCACGTATTAATTCATTTAATTTAATCTTAAAAACTCTAGCTACTAAATCTGGTCTATCAGAAGCACTTTGGCCAAGAAGTAAATTTTGTGTAATTTCTGGCTATTGTAGATTACATGTAAATGTAAGAAATAAATCGGGTTTGCCAAATTTGGTGACAATAGCCATAGCATCATTGTATCTTTCTCTCATATTTCGAGGAGATCCTTGAAAGGAAGATGGTAAAATGATGGCTTTGCCAGCTGTCATGTCTCTGCTTGAAACTACCTCAGCAACATAGTCCATTAGTCCAGAATATTGTTCTACACGTAGTTTATCTTGTTGATATTTTATAAAGTTTTAATTATTGGCCTAAACTTGCAAATAGGAATCAATAATCCATTGTTGTGTTAGTTTTTCCCCACATAAAATTGGATTAAATGTATTTTGAATGGCAATTTGAGCTATACTTTAAATTCAAGCATAGAAACATTATTTCGGATTCTGGCTTTAGCATTTGGGTAACTGGGAAGTGTTAATTTTGGTTGTCAACCTGCCTCTCCGTGTGGGAAAAAAATGGGATATGTCATTGGATCTAAATTTGGACTTAAGATACTCATATTAATGAATGGTTGCTCCTCATTTCTGGGATATATTCTAATGTCTCTTTGAAATGGTGGTTCTCCTTCATCATTTTGAAACACCATTGCAACCTCATTTGATGTTGGCAAGTTATAACAACGTTTATCAGTATGTCTGTCTCTTTTAAGCACCATATTGACCTTTGGCATTGGTAATTGATGTCTTTGTGCATGAAGTTGTTGTTTATTTTCTACTTCTGCCAAAAAATGTTAAGCTTTACTGTAGGGGTTATTGTCCATAATGTTATTTAGCTCTATAAAAACACTGGGTAAGCATTTTTTATTATTTTCCAGCTGCATACGTTGGTCAACAGCTTCTATTGTATCTAGGACATATAGTTGAGCAAATTTTCTTTGCTCTCCTTCCTCTGGATGTAAATGTGAAGTCCGATGATAAATTTGGCCTTGGACTTTAAAACAGTAAGGACCATGTCCTGGTACATTAGCAGCTAATGTTGCCCCCATAGATGCAAAGGATATGGCACTATTGTTGGATCTTATGTTTGTCTTAACATTTTTGTAGTTTGGAAAAGTAGGTTCAGTCATAATGTTTTGTAAATAGATTGGAAATTCTTTTCTTTCTGAAAGTTTGAAATTGCCTTTTTGACAGCAACTAATACATTGAGTATTCATGTCCCCACAACTATGAACCTCTACTGCTAAAGTCTTGAGTAAAGGACATTTTGCAAAGCATATAGCAGTTTGACTTTCAAATTCATCAGGTGAAATGTTATGTGATGATTCAACAACAGGTTATAAATGCTTTGTTTTTTTCGTGGCTTTTCTTGGTATATCTTTTATTGGTTTAGGTAAAATGTCATGTAATGTTTCCGGAACAGGTTCTAAATGCTTTGTTTTTTTGGTTGCTTTTTTTGGTATCTCTTTTATTTTTTCAGGTAAAATGTCATCTGATGTTTCAGGAACAGGCTCTAAATGCTTTGTTTGGTTAGTAGCTTTTTTTGGTGTATCTTTAATTTTAGAAGGTGATAGTCTTTTGCTTGCAATTATTTTGCGTTCTTTTTCTCGTCAAATTTCCATCTGCTCCGGTGTCTGCTGGCTGTCTGCTCTCTGTCGTCGTTCTCTAGCTTGCCGCCTTATCTTTTCTTGTTTACTCTCGTTATCAGACATGTTAATGTGTAAAAAAAATGTATCATTAATTTATTTTGAGATGTTAAGTTTGTTTTAAAAAAAAATCTTATCAAAAGTTTGTTTCTATGTGATTCTAGTTGATTGTAGCGGTACTTTCTTCGTATTGTTAAATAAGTGTTTTTTATTTTTTTGCTTTTACTTTCTGTCGTAGGTTGTATGTTTTGCCTTACATGCATAGCACACTCCAGGTAATTACACTATAGTTTCTTGTAGATATAGTAGGTGTATTTTTTTTGTTTGTTATTTTTTGTTGTTGTTGTACTTTTGGCTTATAGGGCTAGTAGAGGGTAGAAATTAGTATTTGCAATTTATCATACAGGGGATTGTTCTAATAGTATTTTTATATTTTCTTTAAAGGCTTATATGTTGGGGCTTTGAAAATGTTTCTATTTTTTTTTGGTGTTAGTACTATTTGTAGTCCTATTCTTTTTTATGTGTATGGTTACGTTTTATGCTTAATATTGTACATAAACAGCCTTATTAAATTGCAATTCAGTAAATTTAAAAGGGCTCTATGTAAGCACACAGCATATTTTTTTTACAGAACTTTTTAGTTAGTGAAGACCTTGCTTTTGGATAGAAGTTCACTAACTAAAAACTTCTGTAAAAAAAAATATGCTGTGTGCTTACATAGAGCCCTTTTAAATTTACCTAATCACAATTTAATAAGGCTGTAGGACTGGTAATTTAGAATGACAAATTTCATTGACTCTATGTTTTGAGACTTTTCTGGACTATGCTGTTTTTTTTTTTGGGCTTATAGGGAGAGTAGAGGGCAGAAATTAGTCTTTGTAATTTATTGTACATGGGATTGTTATAATAGTATTTTTATATTTTATTTCAAGGCTTATATGTTGGGGCTCTGAAAATGTCTCTATTGTTGTTTTTTGGGTGTTAGTACTATTTGTAGTACTATTGTATTTTATGTGTGTGGTTAGGTTTTATACTTAATATTGTACATTAGGACTGGAAATTTAGAATGACAAATTTTATTGAGTCTGTGTTTTGAGCCTTTTGTGGACTATGCAATTTTTTTTTTGTTCTGGCTACATTGAAGTTTGAATTTACTGTTAAACATTATTGTCCATAAAAGAAAAATAAGAGGTAGATGAGAAATGTGCCAGTTATATTTTAGTAAAAGTTATAGTTATTGGGGGTTGTTCTTTTTTTTTTTTCTGTTGACATGGATGCAGAGCAAACATGTTTATTTAGTTTTCTCTTTTTTTACTTGTTATACTGTACCTTGGTTGAAGTGTGATTTCAAGCAGAATCTTTGTTGGTCCTCTGTTGAAAGTCTTCGTCCGATGGTCTTCACGCAGTGTCTGTTGTAAAAGAAAAATTAAAATGTTATTTAATTTGAATGTATTTGTAATGAATAGCATATTTCCTTCTTTTGGTCTATTGTATCAGTTATGGTGAATTTTTCAGCTATACTGTTTTTTGTGCAACCTTTTAAAAATACTTTAATTGTATTTCTATATTTCAGTAATCCTTTTTTTATACTATAATTATTTATTTTATTTCTTATTTTGGATATGATGACAATGTTTTTAGAATTATCCTGTTTTGTGTCCACCACTTTTGGTATGCTAATTTAGGCTTCTTTGTAAGGCTTATAGCTTCTTAAACAGTAAAGAAGAATATTAATTTACTTTGCTATGTGTTTGTGTGATTTTTGGTACAATCCTATTTTGTGTCTATCATATGTACCATATGTTGCATACTTTATTTGCTTTATTAGTCTTTTTTATGAAGGTTAAATGTTTTTCTACAGTGAAAATGAATGTTTTTACTATTTTAGATCTGATGGCAATGTTTTTATCATTATCCTATTTTGTGTCCACTGCTTTTGGTATGCTTATTTAGGCATCTTTGTAAGGCTTATAGGTTCTTAAACATTAAAGAAGAATATTAATTTAGTTTGCTATGTGTTTGTGTGATTTTTGGTACAATCCTATTTGTGTCTACCATATGTTGCATACTTTATTTGCTTAATAGGGGCCTCATTCAATTGCGATTTGACCAATTGAATAGGGCTCTATATAAGCACAGAGCATATTTTTTTTACAGAAGTTTTTAGTTAGTGAAATTCTATCTAAAAGCAAGGTCTTCACTAACTAAAAAGTTCTGTAAAAAAATATCCTCTGTGCTTATATAGAGCCCTATTCAATTGGCCAAATCGCAATTGAATGAGGCCCTTAGTCTTTTTTATGAAGGTTAAATGTTTTTCTACAGTGAAAAATAATGTTTTTTTCTATTTTGGATATTATGGCAATGTTTTTAGCATTATCCTATTTTGTGTTCACTACTTTTTGGTTGCTGCATTTATTATATTGGCGGCCATTAAACATATATAGTTCCTTTATTTCTTCTACTTGTTATACTTTACCTTGACTGAAGTGTCGAATGACAGAGGGTCCCCTCCTGCCAATCTTAATCCCCCGGTCTTCTTGTAGCGTCTGTTTGAAAAAGAAAGTGAAATGGTTAATTGTGTATTTCTTCTTTTTGATTTAGCAAAGCATGGTCTTTTTCAGCATGTAATGTATTTTTCTATCTTACCTCTTCTTCTTTCTTTGTGTTCTTTAAAAGGGATTCTGGTTCACAATGCACAGTGCAAATTCTTGAGTGACGCTGTTGAGGCAGAGTCTGTTTGAATAGTAAAAAAAGGGGAAAGATTCAGCTTTAGGTTACATATTTAATTGCAGTAAATTAATGCTTTAGGTTACATATTGAATTGCAGTAAATTAATGTCATTTAAATATACTTGTTTAATTAGTTTCAATTAACATTAGTTTGTTTTAGGGCCGACACACATAAATGTGCGTGTCACATGTCACTATACATGAATGACATTTTCATAGTTAAATTTTTTTTTTTGTCCTTCTTGATCTGGTGTACACATAAAGCTTTTATTAGGGCATTATTTATCGCCAGAAGTGCATATCTTAATAAGAACAGAGGAAAAACACTGAGAGTATTATATATAGAAGTAAATGTTCTGCAAAACAAGAACAAAAAATATCCAGATCCTAAAATTATATTACAAATCAAGGAAGTTAATAAACAAATACAGAAAATCCATCAGGAACAAATAGATAAAGCAATTCTCAGGTCCCAAGAAGACCATTATATTATGGGAAATAAGGCGGGAAAGCGTCTTCTCGATAAAATTAGAAAACAGCGAGTTAAACAAAGTATAATAAGTATTATAAATATAAATAATAGGAAACAAAAACATCCAAAGGAAAATGGTAAGGTTTTCCAGACATACTATCAATCTTTATATAACCTTGAATTAAGTGAGAACTTTCTAAGACCCTCCAAAGAAGGGATTGAAATTTTTTTAGGGCAAATCAAACTACCTAGAATAACTAAGGAGCAATTAATAGAATTAAACAAAGAGATTACATTGAAGGAAGTAGAACAAGTTATTACAGATTTAAAAGTTAATAAAGCTCCTGGTTTAGATGGATTCAATGGGAACTATTACTTAAGTCCTTATTTATGTAATATGTTTAATGAAATAAAAAAAAAACTGGGAAGATTCCACCTGAGATGACAGAAGCTAATATTTTTAATATTCCCAAACCAGGGAAAGATCCAGAAAATTTTAAAAACTATAGGCCAATATCCCTATTAAATATAGATACAAAATTGTATGCCAAGATTTTAGCTAATAGGCTTAAAAAGTATGTCTCTAACCTAGTCAATTATGATCAAGTTGGATTTATTCCAAAAAGACAAGGCTCAGAGAATACAAGAATATTAATTAACCTATTATGGCATGCTAAAGCTAAGGATATACCCTTGTTAACTATCTCCTTGGATGCTGAAAAAGCATTCGATAGGGTAAACTGGCTATATATTGAGGCAGTCTTAGAAAAATTTAGTTTAGAGGAATTTGGCAATAAAGCAATTATGTAACTTTACAGGAATTCTAGAGCGAAGGTGACAGGAATTGATTATGAAACTGAGAAATGTAATGTCTATAATGGGACGAGACAAGGATGTCCCCTGTCCCCGTTAATATTTGTTTTGACCATAGAACCGTTGGCAGAATTAATACGATCATCAGAAGCCATTGCTGGGTTAACAATTGGAGAAAATCAACATAAGGTATTAATGTTCGCTGATGATATAATACTTACTTTGACAGACACTGTCAGGTCCCTGCCTATAGTTTGGGACAAGATAGGGGAATTTAGTAAGATTTCCTATTTCAAAATCAATGAGATGAAATCGGATACATTGATTTTTGGACTTGGAAAGAATGATATTGACTATTTAAAAAAAAAAATTAAACTCAACTGGAATAGTAAGGGCATTAGCCAATTTGGGATACATTTTACAGCATCAATCAGGTCTATTTTGAAAAATAATATGGAGATAGTTTTTAAGCAGATCAGACAGGAGATTTCAGATTGGAAACCCGAACAATTGTCCTGGTCTGGTAGAATTGGGTTGATAAAAATAGTGATTGTTCCTAAAATAACATATATATATATGGAGATGTATCCCACAAATGGCACCAATGTATTTGATTAATAATATGCAAAGTTTTTTGAATAAATATATTAATAATAACAAGAAACCACGGTTGAAATTAAATATTATAAAAAGATCGGTGGATAAGGGAGGAATAGCAACTCCGTCTCTAACAGATATACATAATGCCATTATGATAAACCATTTAATAGGATGGAATATAGCATCTAAAAGGTTAGAAGAGGATCTTTTAGGGGACCTTCCCTTGGAAATACTTCTATGGCTCCCTAAATTAGATATTAGAAAAAATAGACCCTCTATTTGGGGGGATTCGCTCTTTATTAAAATGTTGGTACAATAGCAGGAATGTAAGGGAACTATCTAAATTTCCTTCACCAGCGGCCCCAATTAGTTTACTCTACTATAATAATAAAAGTATAGTTCTCCAAATATTTAAAAAAGTGGGAATAACAAAAATAGGTCAAATATTTGACAATAATATATGTATATCCCACTCGAGCTTATTACAAAAATATCAGAATATAGATATTAATTGGTTTGAGTATATGTCCATTATAAAGGAATTAAGATCTCTAGGTATCTGTTTGAATAAATTCAGAGATTATTCAATACTGGAACTTATTATAGTAAGAGGTCCAAGAACCCATACTATTTCTAAATGCAATAATATATTACAAACCAGAGAAGAAAGTATGAAAACAAATAGAATGATTAAGTGGGAATAAGATTTGGAATGTGTATGGACAAAAGAAATCTGGTTTAGCGCATGCTCTTTAGTAAAAAAGACCACTTTATGTATTTCATATAGAGAACTATACTTTAAACTAATACAGAGGTGGCATTTGGCACCCACGAATATGAATAGAATTTGTAAGACAAATTCAGAAAAGTGTTGGCGAGGATGTGATGATAGGGGTTCCCATTTACTTATTTGGTGGGAATGCCCACACATACAACAATATAGGAATATTTGTATAGAATAGATCGGAGCAATAACAAGTATAAAGATACCTATGAGTAAAGCAATATTGCTATTTCACATGTTTGAGAACCAAAACTTGCAACAGCAGAGATGGCTTATTTCCCATATATTATTAGTTAGTAAATGGCATATAGTTAAAAGATGGAATTCTAAGGAAACCCCCAAATGGTCTGATATTGAGAGGACAGTAGACAGGGATAGGGAGATGGAAAAGGGAATGATACGATATAACATGAAAGAAGAAAAAATAGCTAAAAAATGGTTAAAATGGGACAATAAAAAATAAAAATAATAAAAAAAATAAAAAAATATATATAAATGTTTGTTTCCAAGACTTTATCAGTTACAACTTCAGACATCATGTAAAAAACATTTATTTTTGCATTTAGATATTGCAATGCTTGTGTCTGTATTGCAGGAGGATCCACATTTACTTCTTTCATCTTTTTGTATTGCATTTTGCATAATACCATGCCATGACTATTTTCACTATGCACAATAACAACTTTCATTTTGATTACAGGAATAAATAAAACAATGCCAATATTGTATTAGTGTTTAAAAATAGTGACCAAAAACATTTCACATTTTATTTCTGCTCTGTTTTGAAACATTTATATTATAGTAAAATTATATTTATGCCTACTTCATTTAATAGGACACACAAAATACTTTAAAATAAATTAGCACACTGAAAAGTCAGAAGGAGTTGCTATTTCATGCATGTTATTGTAGGCAGCATCTGTATGTAGGATTGGAAAGAGATTTAAGGTGTTTTTACAGAAAATTCCATAGAATACACTGTCCAGATAAGTGATCTGTGTATAATGTGCTTTCACAGAATGCCCTTAGTCTGGGGAACCGTGAAGCATCCAGATGCAAACACTTGCAATGTGGTTTTCAAACAAACATTTGATGCAAAAAAACTACAATATGGCAGCAGTAAATGAACGTGTACAATACGATCTCTACCTACACTGTTAACTGATTCTGAAGCTATATTGATTAAAAAGCAGGTAAGTTTAATAATGGTTAAAAATATATGGAAGTTTTGGTGGTTTCAATTTATTCTTGTTAGCCTTAAAATTTTGGTTTTATATATAGTATTGATATTAATAAATAGTAAGTACTTTTTATTTAAAAAACATTTAAAGATTTGAAACTACAATGTGACTATGCAGGTGCCTCCATAGTCACATTGTACTTTTCAATCATCACTTGGCATCCTAGTACACGTTTTCACACCATCCTAAACTATCTTGAGTATGAGCAAGGCTTTCTGTGCATGTGGGTGGCCTGATATGTATTAACTCATTGATTCCCGAGATTGATATAACACGGAAATGAATCCTTCAAAAAATTATGGATTGCACATCTGGTAGATCCCAGTCCATATGTTGTTGAGTTGAACTTAAAGGATCTTGAACATTACCATACTGACATGTGAAATGAGTGCAATTGTTCGATAATTGGAGCACTCTTTGGCACTGCCTTTTTTGAGATATAGACTGACCTTTTTCAGTCTATTGCCCATTGTTGAGTTTTCCAAATGTGTTGTCATAAGGCAAGCAACGTTTTCACAGCATCATTGTGTAGAATTTTGAATAGTTTAGTTGGGATTCCATAAACTCCTGCAGCCTTATTAGTGGCAAAGCATTCTAGGGTCCATCTCACTTCTTGCTCCAAGATGTCTGACTACAGCTCCTTGGACAAACTATTCAAACTAGTCTTCTCAATAATGTTGCAAACTTCGGTCAAATGTCGCTTGAATCTATTCCTTACCGCCACTGCATATTCACAGTGTGACAACCTGTATGTTGAATAGGGTATGATAAGAGCCTATTGTCCAAAATTATCCCCACAGGTATGCCAGTTCATTTTACCTCTGTACAGCAGGAAGAACTTTCAGCCCTTGGGTTAGACTGAGAGATGTCTGTGGTCTTGTATAGCATACAAATCTTTCTAAGTTCTAAAAAGAACTTACTCCAGCAAACAGACTTCCCAGCATCAATAACGAAATTCACACTTTAATTATGTGAACCAGTTTAACAACACATTTATTGAAAAAAGAGACATATTTATGCCACACTTTTAGCAACAATAATCCAATCAATTTAAATGGGCATCCATAGATACTCCAATTGCCTTCTAGCTCACGTTATCACCCCTGCCTGCAGGTCCAAGAAGAATTACCCATTGTTTTACCTTTCCACTGCTGTATTCTTGGTAGGGAGCAATTACATACAATAGGCATGGAGACACCAGTCTGAGGCTTGTGATACATAGAAAGAGATACTGGTGTCATGTGATTCCTAGGGGTCAATTATCTGCCTAATCTTGTTAATAAGGGACTAGTCCATTACTATGAAATATTGGGCATATACAATATTTCCCTTGTAAGTGCTAGCACCCCCAAAGCACAACACAGACATAGATACCATCATGTTCATACGCACACCCCAACTATGAACATGGGTATCACAGTATGGGCCCAGTGGCACCCAGGCAACTCTAAACAGGCATGACAAGTAATTACACATAAATCACAACATCCCCAATGTTAACCCATCTCAGTGGGCCCCTTTCCCTTGGCACAATAAGCCTATCTTATAAGGCTGAGGGCATCAGCCTGTAAGGTATTACACAGCTGGTGCCTTGGCATGCTTCAGCCATGACACACAGGAGATATTATTTATTTAGTATAGGCTTGGTCTGTCTTTTCTTCAGTTTAATTCCAAACTTTGCAATAAGAAGCACATGGTCTGAGCCACAGTCAGCTCAAAGTCTTATTTTTGCTGACTGTATAGAGCTTCTCCATTTTTGGCTGCAAAGTACTGTATATAACCAAACTGATTTCTATATTGTCCTGGTGATATCTACAGTATGTCTTCGAGTCCTTGTCGTCTCTGAATCTGTTGAAAGAGGGTTTTTGTTATGACCAGAGAATTATCTTGACATAATTCTACCTGCTTCATTTCATACTCCAAGGCCAAACTTGCTAATTATTCCAGGTGTCTTTTGTTCCCAACGCTTGCATTCCAATCTTCGATGATGAGTATAACATATTTTCTTGATGTTATATCTATGACGTGTTGAATATACAACTTCAGCTTCTTCAGCATCCATGATTGGAGCATAAACTTGGATGACTGTGATGTTAAATGGCTTGCCTTAAATTCAAATTGAAAAATTTATGTCATTCATTGGGTTGTAATTGAGCATCTAGTAAAATCCAGAAACCTTGCATATCCCTTTAGCATGTCTTTTGTAGTTCTATATGAACATACAGTTTTATGAAATAGCAATTCGGCAGATTCTAAAGGGCTCTATATAAGCACAGAACATATTTTTTTACAGAAGTTTTTAGTTAGGGAAGACCTTGCTTTTGGATAGATGTTCACTAACTAAAAACTTCTGTAAAAGAAAAATGCTATGTGCTTATATAGAGCCTTATAGAATTTGCCGAATTGCAATTTAATAAGGATGATAGTTTATAAATGTTGCTAATTGGAATAAATTAGAATAAACTGTGATGCAATAAAAACTGGAGTTAAATTGAGATTTTATATGGAGCTAAAGTAAAGGTATAGGGAGATTTTATATAAACAACAGGAATAATATTGAGTAGCCACATGAGAAGATATATGAATATATATGAAGCCATAGGATAAATTTGACAGCAATAGGAGGGTTATAGAGATAATTTGGAGAATTTATATGAAGGGGAGAAATAGGAGTAATTATGGGGATGGCTTTATGAAATAATGGGATGATATTTATGAAGAGGAAAAATAACATGATTAGTTATATGGTTAATTAGTTGAAAATAAACCTGATTACAAAACTGTTGGATAATGTGACGTTCAACAAAACTGGAGGCATGTGTCTGTTGCCATGTTCTAGAAGACACGTCTCACTGCCTAAAGTGCTCTCCTCTTCTAACTAGATTTGCAGTTCACCAGAAGATATTATGAAGCTCATCAGTGACATCATAATACACCACAGTATTACAGTATATATTTGAGTATAAGCCGACCCGAGTATAAGCCGAGGCACCTATTTTACCACAAAATACTGGGTAAAATGAGTGACTCGAGTATAAGCCGAGGGTGGGAAATGTGCTGCCCCGTGTCCCTCTTGTGCCCTCTGTGTCCCCCCTCTCTCTCCCATGTCTCTTCTCCCCTCTCCCTTCCCTGTGTCTCTTCCCCCCTCCCTTATCACCCTACTCAATCCCCCTCCTCATTCTCAACCTCCCTCCTCAACCCCACTCCTCATCCTCAACCTCCCTCCTCAACCCCCCCATCCTCAACCTCCCTCCTCAACCCCCTCATCCTCAACCCCCTCCTCAACCCCCCATCCTCAACCCCCTCCTCAACCTTAACCCCCCTCCATAACCTCAACCTCCCTCCTCATCCTCAACCTCCCTCCTCATCCTCAACCCCCTCCTCAACCTCCCTCCTCATCCTCAACTTCCCTCCTCATCCTCAACCCCCTCCTCAACCTCCCTCCTCATCCTCCTGTAAGAATTAACACTCACTCCTCAACCTCCCCATCCTCAACCATCTCCTCAACCTCCCCCCTCAACCTCACTCCTCAACCCCCATCCTCATCCTCCCCCCTCAACCCCCATCCTCATCCTCAACCTCCCCATCCTCAACCCCCTCCTCACCCCCCTCAACCTCAACCCCACTCCTCAACCTCCCTCCTCCTCATCAACCCCCTCCTCAACCCCCCCATCCTCAACCCCCCTCCTCAACCCCCCTCAACCTCACTCCTCAACCTCCCCATCCTCATCCTCCCCCCTCAACCCCCCATCCTCATCCTCAACCCCCCCATCCTCATCCTCAACCCCCTCCTCACCTCCCCTCAACCTCAACCCCCCTCCTTAACCTCAACCTCCCTCCTCCTCATCAACCCCCTCCTCACCCCCCCTCAACCTCAACCTCCCTCCTCAACCTCAACCTCCCTCCTCCTCGTCAACCCCCTCCTCAACCCCCCTCCTCCTCAACCCCCATCCTCAACCCCCTCCTCATTCTAAACCCCCCTAAATACATCCCCATCTACCTTTCCCCTCACTTACCTGCTTCTTCTCCGGCCTCTGCTCCTTCCGTCTTGACCCCGGCACGCATGTGACGTCACATGCGCACCGCGTCATTAGCATATACAGGGTGCTGGACGCGGTGCACATGTGACGTCACGTCATTAGCATATACCGGGTGCCGGCACCCGGTATATGCTAATGACGCGGCGCGCATGTGACGTCACATGGGCGCCGGGGTCAAGACGGAAGGAGCAGAGGCCGGAGAAGAAGCAGGTAAGTGAGGGGGAGGTATTTAGAGGGGAGAAAGTGAGGAGGGGGGTTGAGGATGAGGAGGGGGGTTGAGGATGAGGAGGGGGGTTGAGGATGAGGAGGGGGAGGGAAAGAGACACGGGGGGTTAGAGAGACACAGGGGGGTAGAGAGAAATGGGGGGGTTAGAGAGACACGGGGGGGTTAGAGAGACACGGAGGGTTAGAGAGACACGGGGTGGAGTGACTCGAGTATAAGCCGAGGGGGCCCTTTTTAGCCTTAAAAAAAGGGCTGAAAAACTCGGCTTATACTCGAGTATGTACGGTACATATTAATACAGTAAGCACTATAATGACCTGAGTAAACCTGGGGTTTATTCATTGGACAGCTAAGCTTATAATAAAGAAAATGGACAAGGAAAATAATTTTCCCCTAATAGGTCCAATGACAGACAGTGATAGGAGGAGCACAGTTTGAAGTGAGTAGAACTATTATATAATTGAAATGGTTGTTTTGTTTTTGAAATTGGGTATCTGTCTCTAGTGCAGTAGACATTTTTTTGGTTGGAGTAGGGAGTGCAGGTCTCCCTCCAAACTTACTAGCCAAATTTAGAGTTCATCTCTTCTCGGTGATCTCAAACAGCATTGTGAGGTCTTGCATGTTCCTTGGTCAGGGATAACTCATCCCATATTGCTTTCCTGATATGATTGTTCTGTGGATACCTACTTTTTATATCATAGTGCATAATAATTTGGAAAAATGTCTTAGATCATTTCCCTCAATTAAGTAAGGGCATGTGAGGGTTTGATCTCACAAACTAAGAGAGGACCATTGACGATAGGCTGTACTACTACTACTAATAATAATAAAAATAATCATAATATTGGACTTGACACCACTGATTCTATTATAAATTAAATCTGATAAACCCAAGACATTGTCTAATTTGTCAGTTCCTTATATACAGTACAGTACTGTATTGCAAACAAATCACTGGAGGATATTTTCCAAAGTGGGAGTAAACAACATTTTCATAAATTTAGACAGCTGTCAGGTTTACAGCTACACAACAGATATTATTGCAAATTAGTTGTTTGACATTTTAGCAACAAATTAGCAGCTAATGTAGGAATTATTTAATATTAGAAGATGTATATTTGTCAAATAATCTAAAATAATAGAGAGTTATGTAGAATCATAAGCAATACATGGTGACTGGAAGTCACATAATTTTTCAAACAGTGAATTCAAAGTAAAAATGCATGTGTTGTGCCAAAAATGTAATTGATGAAATATGTGTTGTTAAGAAAAAAAGTAACAGATTTGCAATGTAATTTAATTACAAATGTTGCATCTTCTTATTATTCATGTATACAACAGTGAAAACAAGTATGTATGAAGCACCAGTTCCATAAACATAGCTATACACAAAACAATAGATTTATGAAAGGGTTGAGTACATTCAACAACATACTTAAGTATCCATATACTCAACAGTAGTAGCAAGATAGGTCTTTTTTTTTATTTTTCTCTATTATTATTCTTGCTCACTTCTTATTTCACTGTGGGATTCTCTCACTGTAGTAGATAGGTAGGTTTTAATTCAACACAAATATCAATGTTTTTTCTTTAAAGTATCAAGATATATGATATTTTGTATCTGAGAATACTGAGGTGGAAGAGTAAAAAGAAGACTTAATAATGAAAAGGTGTTCAATTAACATTCCAATAAAAACTGTCCAAATAACATTACTTCTTTTTCTCCACATTTAGAAGTTATTTAATTCTACACCTGGAACAACTAACCATTGTTGTTGTTTCTTTATATTTATTTCTTTAATTTTATTATGTTTTGCTCTCCTCCCACAACTTGTGGTGAACATACATGTTGTTTCTTTATATTCTTATATTAAAGGGGTATGTAAGTTTCCTGGATTATGAATGCATCTGATAGAGGAGAATTAATAGTATATGAAAAAACGTGTTTGCAGGAAAAAAATAACAAAATAAACATTTAAACACTTAGCGTGAAGTTAGCAAAATGGATTGTAATTTCTGACAGTTTTAAAGTAAGGTTAACACACCTCCATAATGTTTTTGGCCAATCCGGTTAGACGAAAGATTTGAGACATAGCACTATGTTAGTTGCTTTGGCAACACCACACAGCATATACAGGTAGCAGGGAGCAGGGATGAGTCATATCCCAGCAGTGACTGGGATATTGACAACACTGCTCTACTAATGGCTGAGCAAGCAAGAGCAGGTAAATAGTGGGTTAATATTGCTCCCCGGATGCTGCATGCTGATTTGGTGGGGATCAGGAAGTTGTGCAGACACCCCCTGATCAACACAATCATTAGAGGTTTTTTTAGATATTAATACAAATAAAATGTTTTATGAGATGTGCTGTATACATGTAGGCTGCTTTTTGCCTTTAGAGTGGAGAAATATATTAATCCAGCAAACTTAGATATCCCTTTAATCTTGCCATATCTACTGACAATATCAATATATCTATCCCCTAGATTCATTATACTTTACAGGAGTTGTGGAGTGATTAATTGGAGGCTGCAATCATTATGTACAATGTGAAATGCCATCTCTTCACAGCAGCTAAGAAACCTAGGGCCTCATTAAATTCTCCCTCGTAGTTCTCTCGGTCCTCACAAAAGGCAGTTTTTTTGCTGTTTGCGAGGACCGAATCCCTCGCAGCCTGCTTTGCGAGATGACTACGAAAAATGTCCGAGAATAGGCTCAGAGAGAGCTATGTATTCACACGCAGCTATAAATCTATGAGTGATTCTCGCATCTCGGAAGAATCCCTACGAGCACAAAAAGTGCTAGTAAGGGATCTTAAAGCCTCTATGTGCTGCCTCGGAGCAGCCCGAGACAGCCGTTTGATGCTCCCCCTGCTCCCTATACACATCCCCATGCTGCAGGGGTCCATCCCTATCGGGACCCCTGCAGCCCCCCCACATTAACCCCTTGCAGCGGGGGTCCCCGATCGGAACCGATCAGGCCCCCGCTGCATTTAAAAAAATGTAATTCCCCGCTGCGGCTCCTTAAAGGGCCCGCGGCACACTATTAACATTCCCAGCAGCGGCAAATAAAATTAATCCCCCTCAATGCTGGGGATCCCCATCAAGACCCCCAAAGTGTCCCCACATTAACCCCTTGCATCGGGGGTCCCGATCTGCATAGATCAGGCCCCTGCTGCATTTAAAAAAATTAAATTCACCGCCGCGGTTTGTTAAAGGTCCCGCGGCACACTATTAAGAATCGCGGCCGCGGCACCTAAAATTAACCCATAACCTTGCTGCAGGGGTCCATAGGGACCCCCGCAGCCCCCCACATTAACCCCTTGCAGTGGGGGTGCCACATAAGCCAATAATTAACCCTATAATTAATGAGGGTCAATACAAACCCCCATAAGCACTTAATTAACCCCATAACTCATGGGGGTCAATACAGACCCCCACAAGGCCTTAATTAACCCCATAACTCATGGGGGTCAATACAGACCCCTATAAGCACTTAATTAACCCTGTCACATAGGGGTCAATACAGATCCCCATAAGGCCTTAATTAACCCTATAATTCATGGGGGTCAATACAGATCCCCATCAGCACAATAATTAACCCCATCACTCATGGGGGTCAATACAGACCCCCATAAGCCTCTATTTAACCCCATGACTCATGGGGGTCAATACAGACCCCCATAAGCCTCTATTTAACCCCATCAGTCCCATAGGGGTATATTATGACCCTTATGGGGCTGTTAAAAACCTAACATTAACCACATAAGTGCCATGACTGTCCACAAGGACCATCATGACACTAAAAACAAACACTACACTATAACCCCCAATAAACCATTAAATCTAAACTAACCCCCCTCTACACTAATCTAGTAACACTTACACTACCTACCTACACTACCTACCCGCTAATAAACCTCCCCACCACTCTAACTACAAACAATAAAAAAAACTACCTTACAAAAAATAAAAAACCTACCTTACAGAAAATAAAAAAACCTAAGTCACCAAAAATAAAAAAACCTACGTTACAGAAAATAAAAAACTGAAGTCACCAAAAATAAAAAAAAATACATTACAGAAAATAAAAAACCTAAGTCACCAAAAATAAAAAAACCTACATTACAGAAAATAAAAAAATACATTACAACCCCCCCACTATAGAAAAAAAAATACACACCTGAAAAGGAAAGACAGACATACACAATACAATACATACAATATATACAATACATTACAGTACACTACAGTACACTACAATACATTACATACAATACAAATAAAATAGTCCCTATCTATCTAACATACAATCTATTTAATATACAATAAATCCTAACTATATCAAATACATCCCCTATCTATCTAATATACAATAATTCCTAACTACATACAGAAACCCTAATTCTAAGCTAAAATAATTACAATCCTAACTACATACACAGACCCTAATTCTAAGCTAAAATAAAATAATTACAATCCTAACTACATACACAGACCCTAATTGTAAGCTAAAATAAAATAATTAAGACCACTTACCTTTAAGATGTCCCTTCAGATCACTAACCTAGGGGTAAAACAAAACAAAAAAAATAGTACAAAACATAAACATAAAATAAAAAAAACAATATACACATTCTAAATTTTCTACTTACCTTTCCAGCATGTCCCGTCCTTCTTCTTTTCTTCTCCAGCGCGGCCCTGTTAAAAAAAACACAATACATTAATACAATATACAGACACAAAATAAAATAAACATACTATATAAACATATAAATATACATTTAACTTACCTCCCTGCGATGTCCCCGGCCTCCTCCTCTTCAGCCCCGGCTGGGCCCTGGAACCATTCGCACTCTAAAAAAAAAAAAAAAAAAAACTAACGGAGGTCTGCATTTAGAGACCTCCCCGATGCTAATGAGCCTCCCAGAGCCTTTTCGGAAAGGAAATTGGCAATGGTGGCTTCTGATTGGCTGAAAAATCTGTCTATCAATTTCAGCCAATCAGAAGTCGTCAATGTGTGAGCCAATTAGGATGGGATACACCCCAAAATCCCACCCTCATTGGCTAACGCACCTGTCAATCTTTATTGGAACCAATCACAAGGCGCAGATGCCTTCAGCCAATCACAATGGGATATACCCCCACGGAGTGATTGGGTGAAGACATCTGCACCATCTCATTGGCTGACGTTAATTTTAGGTGCCACTGCCGGGATTAGTAATAGTGTG